>PVJI01001011.1:0-182811 GCA_004026765.1 Micronycteris hirsuta
GGAGGCTGAGGCAGGAGGATCGCTTGAGCCCAGGAGTTCTGGGCTGTAGTGCGCTATGCCGATCGGGTGTCCGCACTAAGTTCGGCATCAATATGGTGACCTCCCGGGAGCGGGGGGCCACCAGGTTGCCTAAGGAGGGGTGAACCGGCCCAGGTCGGAAACGGAGCAGGTCAAAACTCCCGTGCTGATCAGTAAGTACTGGGTTAGGAAATCTCATAGGGTCCTTGTAATGCTCTCTGTGTCCCCTTGTCTTCCCTTATGGCTGATGTTAAGTCACTCAGTCTCTTTTTTTCCTGCATCTGTATCAGTTACCACACACAGTGTTCTTTGGCATTCTTTCTGAAAACCTGGCGTTGAAGGAGCCAAAGCATTCTGGTGCTAAGGGTTTCTACCTGCTAAATTATTAGAAGAGGAGTAGTAGTAATCATAATAATAATAACCATTTAGTATTCACTCTGTCCTTAGTATGTACTAGACACTAAAATGTAATACCTCACTTAATCTTATAATAATCCCTTTTGGTACTTATGCACACCCCTGTGTTTCAGGTATGGCATGGAAAGGTTTTTAAGTTACATAGATAGGGAATGGCATAGCTAAAAAATCTGTTCTGGTCTTAATTAAGCCTGTTCTTCAGCTGTGATCTTAGCCTCCTATTTCATACTGTCTCTAGAATAGATGAACAAAGGTTACTGTAGATACAAATAGTAAAATTGGCATTACAAAGTTTGTAAGACTTTTATGTTAGTGGTCCCATTCTATTGCTTTTGGAGTCTTTCCACTATGGTAAAAAAGATGAGTTTTTATCTTCTGCCTTTCATTTTAGTAACTGGATTTTTTGTCTTTCTCTTTGATATTTTTATTTATAATAATTAAGATATTTATTATCAAAGCAGTGTTACTGGAAAAAATGAAAAGTGAAATACCAATCTTAATCTCAGTACTAACAGGTTGTTAAATTTCTTATTAGTCATTTTTTCCTATTCATATATACGGTTTAGTTTATTTTTTTAATGAAGAATAACTTCTTTTATTTTTATTACAGCTTGCATTCAATACTATTTTGTATTAGTTTTCAGGTGCCTAGCATAGCGGATAGACATTCATATAGGTCTTTCCTCCAGTAATTCAAGTGCCCACCTGACACCATAGATAGTTACTACAATATTATTAACTATATTCGCTATACTTTACCTTACATCCCCATGGCTATTTTGTAACTACCAATTAGTGCTTCTTAATCCCATCACTTAATTTCACCCCACCTTCCCAACATCCCTCCCTTCTGGTCTCCATCAATTTGTTCTCTGTATATATAAATCTGTTTCAGTTTTGTTTGTTTGTTATAAGGTTTATTTTTAATGGTTTAAGTTATTGTGTATAACATGAGAAATATTTTTAATATTCCTACGTGGAAAAACTTGTAGAAACCTTTTAATACATAATGATGATAATGCTACTTTTGAAAAAAGATACACTCTTATTCTTCTGAACTATACTAGTGGAGTGTTTTTTCTTTTTCTCCTAAGTTTCTGAGATAGTGGCATTTTTCTTGCTATCAAATAAATATATATTTACTTTATAAAATGTTGAAATGCATAGAAAGTAAAACACAAATTTTTCTAGCTCTGCTATTCAGTGGCTGCCATTCTTAATACAGAAACTTCTTCCAGTCATTATGCAGTATATGGCATTTCAGAAGACTCAGGCTTGGCCACCTATTACCTATATATCCTAAGACAAGACCCTTAATCTAATAGAGCCTCAGGTTCTTTGGCTAATGAAGATGATACTACTATTTATATACCAGAGTTATACTATGTGGTGTTTTGTATATGTTAGCCTAGTATCTTTTTGTCATCATTACTGCTCTGTTTGTATGCATGCATGCATGCATGCATGTATGTATGTATATGTGCTTATACACACCATATACATATATAAAATGGAGGCCTTGTATATATACATATATTTTAATGCATACAAATATACACCTACATAGATAAAATATATGCATGCCTGTGTGTGTATACACACTACATATGGTATATTTATATACATCATACATGCATAAATATGGTATTATATTTACTGTTTTGAATTCTGCTTTTGTCACTTAACAGTTGATGTAAGAGAATTTCTTTATGTCATTAATGTATTTATAAACCTTTTTAGTGTTTATTTCTTGGTTTTCTCATATGGTTTTTCTCATCATTCTTCTGTTGTTCAGCTTTATTTTTTTCCAGTTGTATTTGTATATAAGTGACATGTAACATTGTATTAGTTTAAGATGCACAAAATACTGATTTGATATGTATATATTGCAAAATGATTACAACAGTAAGTTTAGTTAACATCCATTAACCCCCAAAGTTACTGTTTTTTTCTTGTGATGCAAAGTTTTAAGATCTACTCTCTTAGCAACTTTTAAATATACAATGCAATATTGTTTAGTATAGTCTCTGTGCTGAGCATTACATCTCCAGAACTTATTTATCTTATCAGTAGAAGTTTGTACATTTTGATTACATTCACTCATTTTTCTCTACCCTCTACCCCACCACTGTCAACCACTAATCTGTTCCTCTGCTGTTATGAGCTTGTATTTTTTGGATTCTACATGTGAGATTATACAGTATTTGTCTTTCTCTGTCTAACTTATTTTACTTAATATAATGCCATCAGGGTTTATCCATGTTGTTGCAAATGGCAGGATTTTCTTCTTTCTCATGGCTAAATATTTCATTGTGTGTGGGGGACGGGGGGTGTGTATACCACATCTTCTTTATCCATTTCTTTGTTTACAGGTTGTTTTTATATCTTGACTCTTGTGAATAATGCTGCAATTAATATGGGAGTGCAGATATCCCTTTGACATTCTGTTTTTTATTTCCTTTGGATATATTACCCAGAAGTGGGATAATGGAATTGCTGGATCATATGATAGTTCTGTTTTTAATTTTTAAAAAAAAGATTTTATTTATTTGTTTTTAGAGAGAGAGGAAGGGAGGAAGAAAGAGAGGGAGAGAAACATCAGTGTGTGGTTGCCTCTCACTCATCCCCCACCAGGGACCTGGCCAGCAACCCAGGCATGTGCCCTGACTGGGAATTGAACTGGCAACTCTTTGGTTCACAGGCCAGCGCTCTATCCACTGAGCCATACCAGCCAGGGCTGTTTTTAATTTTTTGAGGAACCTCCATACTGTTTTTCATGTGGCCATACAAGTTTACATTCCCACCAACAGTGCACAGGGATTCCCTTTTCTTCACACCCTCACCAACACCCTCTTGTCTTTTTGGTAGTAACCATTCTAAGAGGTATAAGGTGATTTCTCATTGTGATTTTGATACACATTTCTCTGATAAATAATGATGTTGAGCATCTTTTCATGTACTTGTTGGTCATTTGTATGTCTCTGAATAAATGGCTATTCACTTCCTCTATTCATTTTTTAATTGTTTTTTTGGGGGGGTTGGGGGGAGTTATTAACCCCTTATCAAATAAATGGTTCGCAAATACTTTTTCCCATTCTGCAGGTTGCTCTTTCATTTTGCTGATGGTTTCTTTTGCTGTGCAGAAGCCTGTTAGTTTAGTTTGCTTTTATTGCCTTTGCCTTTGGTGTCCAGTCGAAAAACATCATTGCCAAGACTGATATGAAAGGCTCTTCTCTGTTTTTCTCTAGGGAGTTTTATGGTTTCAGGCCTCAGGTTCAAGTCTTTAATGCAGTTTGAGTTGTTTGTTTGTGTATGGTATAAGGTAGGGATCCAGTTTCATTCTTTTGCATGTCTGTCCAGTTTTCCCAAAACCATTTATTGACGAGATTATCCTTTCTCCATTGTATATCCTTGGCTCCTTTGATATGCATTAATTGAGCATATATGCCTGGGTTTATTTCTGAGTTCTCTATTCTCTGTTGCTTCACTTTTAAAAGAACTTTTCTTCCTTTTACCATTATAAATAACATTGATACTGTTGCTATGTTTTGTGGATTTAAATTCTTTCTTTAGGCTATATTCCCAGAAATGAAGTTTCTAGACAATTTATAAGGTAGGGCTATTTTCATATTCTTGATACATGCTGGTAAATTTCTTTTCCAAAAGGCAATGCCAGTTTGAACAGCAATATATGATGTCCCTAAGACCTGTTACCTCTGTAATATTTGGGGTCTCATTTTTCAATTTTTAAAAAGATAGCAAGAAAGCTGGCTAGTTTTGAAGAAAGTACACTGAAGTTGACTTGGTATATTTTGAGTTGAAAGCTCAGTTTGCAAAGCCATGTGTAAATGCCTAGCAAGCAGCTGAAAAATTAGGTTTTATAACAGGATAGAGATAGGGGAATATCCACTAGAGAGGAGGTGCTTGAAGATTTTGGAGTTTATGTATTGTGATTCTAGAAATGCCTGGAAGAGAAAAATGTTGGTAAGATTTTGGATGAATTTTCATTGCAGAAATTATGGAACTCAGAGAAGAGGGTTTAAGAAAAATAAAGATTTCAATTCACTGCTTCTCTCTCACATACATACACGTTCCATTTTGTGACGTGGAAGTATCTGAAGCTGAATACAAGCTTAGAGATTATGGAGGAGGCCACTACAAAGTCTCACTTTGTAGGCTGTTTTTTCCAGATGTTGATGGTGAGGAGAAGGACTGATGTTAAGTTGAAATTTTATCAAATTAGGACATTGCATATGACAATCCAGAATAAAATCAAGCAATTTCAGAATGAATGACTCGCACTGTGCTTCCCCATAACCATATTGTTGTTATTTATTAACAACACCTAAAGTGTGTTTGATTTGAATTATTTCTGATCTTGAACTTGGAATTTAGGCCTTTCTCTCTTGGGGGGTACTGCTGACTTGGGACCATTTTCTTTTTCTTACCAAAAATGGGGAGGGGGTATATATTTTACAATATTCTGGGTTGATAAACCTTTTAAATCTTAGCCACATGCAAAGTGCTCTATAAAGTTATAGCGCTATAAGGAGCTATAAAATTCATTTCTAAAGTGGCGTATGGCCCTTAAAACAAAATACATTTCATAGTAGTTTCTCCATTAACTGATAAGGCATTTCCTTGTGTGAGGATAATGAGTGGATGGACCCTCTTTATAATTCTCATCTCCTATAGAGGCCCACTGCTTTTGAAAGTAGTATCTGCCTTTAATAGTTTGTTGTTCCACTTTATATTCCTCTTATTTTTATTTTACACTTGCATAGAGATACTTGCATTGAAGTGCATGTTCACTATTATCTTGTTTTTTAAAAATGTAAGAAATACACCTTTAGATGTATATACTGTTTTTAAAATTACATTTCAGCAATTAAGTTGAATGGAAGAATGTTATATCCTTGATAAGAGATAAAAAGAAATATTTGAGTGCCATTTCATAGAAATAAATACAAAGTGTACATTTCTGTGGAAGGTGTTCCCAATGTATCTTTCCAGGGTTTTTCTTTGCCATTCTCTTCTTCCCCACTTCTCAATATAATTTTTCACAAATTTGGGTACATGTATCTAATTCTGTCTTTGAGTCTTCCCCATGATATTTCCTCTTACAGGATTATCTATATTCCTCTCCCACTTATCAATAGCAATCCCTATGTGTCATATCCCTATGTCCCTTCCCTTGTGAAACTCCCAGTCACACAGAACCCACTGTTGCCCTCTTAACGCTATCCCAGCACTGGCTCCCAGTTCATCTGCTGTACATGTCTTTTTATAGCCAGGTGTATTATTTTCATCTTTCTCACATGACTGAGAGCTCCATTGTCTTATTTTCCTTAGCATCAAAGAAAAAGCTTTATTCAATGTGGTTGTTCATTAACTGAGCAAAAATGTACTCTTTGAGGATGCCCAATGTGGGTTTATCCGGGAGCAAACTTACATTCTTAGCTAAAAATCATAGTAACGTAAAAGCTTGAAAGGAAGAAGGCCATTGTTTTCAAGTATTTCACATTGTAGTATTTTATCTCGGTCTTATCGCTGATAATCTAGATGGTTGGTGTTGAAGAAATCCTTACCTTTCCAAAGGCAGAATGATGTTGAAGTATTGAGCATTATAGGGCTATCATCTCTTACTGATAGTGGTGCTGTGTGCTTGTCATTTTGGCCTTTTGTCATTTTTGGTCTTTATACGTAAACTATAGACAGCCAAGAGCACACCCATGTGCATGTGGTCCTTTTATCAGTATATATGTGTTAAAAGTGCTATTCACTGTGCATTAAATTTTCTTATTGTAAAAACGTCACTTAGGTAAATGCTTGTGATAGAAATTCAAACAATATAAAAATATAACAAAGCAATAAGAAGAAATTGTCTCTACACTCTTAGTTCAGTTTGAGTAGTCTTTTTTCTTTCATTCTTTTTTTCTATAAATTTTCATTTAGATATAGATCCAAATTTTTTTTTAATGTAATTGGGGTATTGTGTGTGTGTGTGTGTGTGTGTGTGTGTGTAGAGTGACTTTTTCTCATTTAACCACAGTAGTACCTGTTGATTTGTCTCCTTTTAACTTCTGTAGCTATATTCTGGATATATATCCTGGTAAAATACAAAAGCCTAGTACACATATCCTGCAAGGTACTTTGTGTAATCAAGGAATAGCCTCTGAGGTGCTCAAGCAAATTAATGCCTGACACAGGCTGGGATAGTTAGCACAGAACGTTACCACTGACTTGGTCATATGAATCCCTATTCTGTCTATTTTAAAAATATTTAGTCCTTTCAAGGTAAAAAACATTTTCTTCCCATTGCCTGGCACATGGTTGGTACTCAGTAAATTTGTTGAATGAATGAATTAGCCAAAGGCCAATGAAAGTTAAGATCTGGATACAACAACACAAAGTTCTGGTAATGAATCGCTACCTATGAAGATTGGCAATTGCTGTCATAACGTAATATTCTTTTATTCTGTTTGTGTTTTATATCTCTTTCCTGCCTCATTCCATTAGCATTATCTATAAAATGTTATTTGCTCATTTTAAGATGAATTCTTCTTTTCTTTCCAGCATCCAGTGTTGGATGAACCAATAGCAGAAGCTATCTGTATTATAGCAGATATGGATAAATGGACTGTGCAAGTGGCCAGTAGCCAGCGACGAGTGACAGATAATAAACTGGGAAAGGAAGTATTGGTTTCCAGTCTTGTTTCCAATCTGCTTCATTCCACTCTTCAGCTTTATAAACATAACTTGTCTCCAAATTTTGTAAGTATGTGTGAGGTTTGAATTTGAGCGCTCTGGTAGGTAACCAGACTCTATTTTGAGTATGCCTACATTGAACACTGCTGTTCACTTGATCATTGTTTTCCTGAAAGAAGGTGTTATCAATTGCATTTTTGTGTTCCTCTAAAATTCATATGTAGGATTCCTAACCTCCAGTGCGATGGTATTTAGAATTGGGCCTGTTGGAACTAATTAGGGTTAATTAGGTCACGAAGATGGGGCCTTCATGATGGGATTAGTGGCCTTATAAGAAGTAGACAGAAATTACACTCTCTCCACCATGTGAGGACATAGGGAGAAGGCAGTTATCTGCCAGCCAGAAAGAGTTCTGACTAGAACCTGACCACACTAACACTCTGATCTCAGACTTCCAGCCTCCAGAGCTGTGAAAAAATAATTTTCTGTTGTTTAAGCCACCAATTCTATGGTATTTTGTTATGGCGGTCCAAGCAGACCAGGAAAGAAGGGGGATGTGTACATGTATGTATAGTATATCCTATGATTTCAGCAGCCAGAATTCATTGCCTGATGAGTATCATGTAAGCGATGGACATGCAATGTCCCTAAGCTTTGTGCAGAATGCCAGTGCATTCTGGACCCTAGTTGTCATGTCAGGACTTTGAATGATTGCTTTTTATAATACCGGTAACCTCTTACCAAAGACACCATTTTGAATTTTCAAGGTTCTTTTTCTATTTAGGAGAACTATAATATAGATTAATTAAAAAGCTCTGTAGATCAACATGACAAAGACCAAATATGACAAACCCACAACGGACATTGTATTCAGATGGTGAGAGACTGAAGATTTATCCATAAAATGAGGGACAAGATATGGATGCCCACTTTCACCACTTCTATTCAACATAGTGTTTGTAAGTCCTAGCCCAAGCAGTTAGGCAGGAGAAAGAAAACTAAGGCTTCAGAATTGGGGAGGAAGAAGTAACACGATCTGTTTGCAGATCGCATGTTATATGTAGAAAACATAGATTCTACAGAAAAAACTGATAGACCTGATAAATGAGTTCAGCAAAATCACAAGATAGAAAATCACCATGCAAAGATAGTTGCATTTCATAGCAATGAACAATCTGAAAAGGAAATGAAGAAGCATTTCAAAAGTCTGAAATAGTTAGATACGAATTTAACTAGGGAGGCAACAGACATGTACACTGAAAACTATAAAACATTGCTGAAAGAAATTAAAGACATAAATAAATGGAAAGACAGCTCATGTTCATGCATTGGAAGACTTAGTATTACAAAGATGACAGCACTCCCCAAAGTGATTTATGTTTCAAAGCAATACCTGTCAAAAATTCCAGTGACTTTTTTTGTTAAAGAAATGGACCTATCCTAAATGTGTGTGGCATCTCAAGGGACCCTGAGGAAACAAAGCAATGTTGAAAAGGAAGAATAAAGTAGAAAAACACATACCTCCTGGTTGCAAAACTTACTACAAAGTAATGGTAAATCAAAACAGTGTGGATCTGGCATAAGGACAGACTTATAGACCAATTGAATATAATAGCCCCAAAATAAGCCCTCACATATACGGTTAACTGGTTTGAGACAAGGGATCCTTTTCAAAACACAAAGACAAAGGAGTCTTTTCAATACCTCATACTGAGAAAACTGGATATCCACATACAAAAGAGTGAAGTTGAATCCTTATACCATGTACAAAAATGAACTCAAACTTAAGTGCCAAAAAATATAAAACTAAAGAAAACATAGGAGATAATCTTCATGACATTGGATTTGGCAGTGATTTCCGGGATTTGAGACCAAAAGTAAAAAATAGATATATTGGACTTTATCAAATTAAAAACTTCTTTATATCAAAGGATACTCACTGTCAACAAAGTAAAAAACAACCTGCAGAATGAGATAAAATACTTGTAAATCATATATCTGAGAAGAGATTGGTATCCAGAACATACAGGGAACTCCAACAAATCAACGATAACAAAGGAACAACTGAATAGACATTTCCCTGAAGAATATATACAAATGGCCAATAAGCACATGAAAAGATGTTCAACATTATTAGTTACTAGGAAAATGCAAATGAAAACCACTTCACACCCATAAGGATGCCTATGATTTAAAAAAAAATGTATTGACCAGGATGGGGAGAAATTGGATCTTGTACATTGCTGGCGGAATGTAAAGTGGTACAGCTGTGATGCAAAAGAGTTTGGCAGTTTCTCAAAAAGTTTAACATTGTATTCTCATGTGATCCAGAAATTCTACTTCCAGGTTTATACTCAAAACAATTGAAACCAGGGACTCAAACAGTTGTGCCATAATGTTTATAGCAAAATTATTCATAATAGCCAAAAGTTGGAAACAACTCATGTCCATCAACAAAATGAATGGATAAGCAAGATGTGGTATAATACACAGAATGGAATATTACTCAGCCATGAAAAAGAATGAAAATGGGGTACATGCTTCAACATGGATGACCCTGGAAAATATTATGATAAGTGAAGTAAGCAAAACACAGAAGGACATATATTGTATGATTCCACTTATATGAGGTATCTTGAACAGGCCAATGTATAGAGACATGAACCAGATAGAGGTTACCAGGGGCTGGGGGGCAGGAGGGAATGAGGAGTTATTGTATAATGGGTACAGAGTTTCTGTTAGGGATAATGAAATAAAGTTCTATAAATGGATGTTGATGATGGTAGCTTAATGTCACTGTATTATAAATGTACTTAATGTCACTGAATTATATACTTAAAAATAGGTGCTATAGTAAATTGTATTATATATGTATACATGCACATATGAATTTTATTAAATATATATATATTCTGTAAACATTTTTTCCCCACTTAAGGCATTTTCAGCCTAGGTGAGCATAATGGGGAAAACATGCACTACAAAACAATAAGTGTGTCAAAAAATCCATTCAGTTGTGTTTTTCTATGAAGAAAATGAGTTTTGTGAGGGGTTTTAATAGTTGATTTTCATCGGAAAGGAACACTCTGCAAGGTTTTAGTATTTTAAACACTTGCATGTGCATGGTTTTTCCTCAAACATGTGCAGGGATGTCAAACCTTTTGGTGTCTCTGGGCCACACTCGAAGAAGAGGAATTATCTTGGGCCACACATTAAGTACATTGAGATACATAATCACAAAATAAACTCCTAATGTTTTAAGTAAATTTATAATTTTTTGTTGGGCTGCATTCACAGCCATCGTGATCTGCATGGGACACACGGGCTGCAGGTTGGACACCCCTGACTCACATGACACCCCTAATTCACATGAAAAATCACGTATGTTGGTAAATTGAACAAGTTAATTGACAATAAATGGTTTAGGTTTTAATATTGCAGCTTAGAAATACCTCTCTTCTAGTAAAGACTACAGATCATTCTCTGTGAGCTGTTGCAAACTTTTTTCTTTTACTCCCTATGGGAGAATGCAGCCTATACTATGTAAATACATTTGAAATATATTATTTATAAGTATTATATTTATCAAATTTGAAATAAAAACATTTTTTTGAAGTTTTGGAAATAGATGGTGGTGATAGTTCCACAACATTTTGAATGTACTTAATGCCTCTCAATTGTGCACTAAAAAATGGTTAATATGGTACATTTTATATTATATGTAATTTACCACTTAAAAATCTGTAAATTCAAAATCTTGGATATGAGCCAGAAAAGGTTTATACTCATTTAGCTAAATTACTGGCTTTAAAAATGTGCTCAAAATTGTAGTTTATGTTGGAATAACTAAATAGACTGTCAAAAACATGATGCTGTGGAAATTGCCATCACTTAGAATGGGACACCATTTTCTGACCTGGTTCTTGGTTCCCCCAACTGCAGTGTGTAATGCATCTTGAAGACCGATTACAGGAGCTGTACTTTAAGAGCAAAATGCTGTCTGAGTACCTGAGGGGACAGATGCGCGTTCATGTCAAGGAGCTGGGAGTGGTTCTAGGGTATGTTCGTGGTTTCTTTTCTGGTTTTGTTTTCACATTGTGCTGCCTTCTGTTGCTCAGAATTGCCTTCTTTTAAGTGCCTTTTCCTTTTAGAAGCTAGACACTGTTATCGTTCGGGTTGCTCTGTACCACATGAAAGCAGATCTCTGTCTTGCAGTATCTGAAACTCATTGTCCCGTGTGCCATTACGTAAGTTGAGAATATAGTCAGATAACAATGAATTAAATCTAGCCCTGACTGGGTGGCTCAGCTGGTTGGAGCATCGTCCCATACAACAAAAAGGTTGGGGTTTGATTCCCCAGTCAGGGCATATAACAAGGTTGCAGGTTTGATCCCTGGTTGGGGTGTGTATGGGAGGCTACCTATTGATGTGTCTGTCTGTCTGTCTCTCTCTCTTCCTCCACCCTCCCCTCCTCTTCCCATTCTCTCTAAAATCAATAAATACATCCTTGGGTAAGGATTTTAAAAATAAACTTAAACTTTTTAAATGAAATTTCTATAATTTTTTAAAAGATTATTTATTTATTTAGAGAGTGGGAGGGAGGGAGAAAGAGGGAGAGAGACATCAGTTTGTGGTTGCCTCTCACACGCCCCCTACTGGGGACCTGGCCTGCAACCCAGGCATGTGCCCTGACTGGGAATTGAACTGGCAACCCTGTGGTTCACAGGCTAGTGCTCAACACACTGACCAGGGTGAATTTAAATTTCTGCCTTAGAAAAATAAGCACTATTCATTTTTATTTATAAATATGTTAAAAGCTCATTCCCAGCTTCCTTCGTGCCACCTATATTAGCTGATTAAAAACACTGGATGGTAGTACATTATCTACATATTATTCCTCCTTCTGCATTATCTATGTTTGTCTACTCTTCAGTTATTCTTAGGAAAAAGACAATTCTCTAAAATGCTAATTGAAGGAGAAACAGATAAATTAATGGGAGGCATGATATAGCCCTTTTTTTATGTTCCGTGAGCACTTTCCTTATGTTCCATGGCCATTGTGTTTGTATGTGGTGTGCGTGTAAATTATTTTATGAAATGCTAGTTGAACAAATTACAACAAGCTAGAACTTTTGTATAATTCAGTTTTTATGAAGGGAGAAAGAGCCAGCATCAGCAAATAGCTAGTGTATGTCCAATACCAAATTAAATTCTTTCATTAATGTTATTCCTTACCATCCAGATTGGAAATAGATGATTCCCTGTGCATAATGCCATTATTTAAAAAAAAATTAAACTAGTTTTTAAAGTAATGTGAATTTAACTGGTTTATATTGCATTGTGGCATAAAATGAAAGGTTTTCCCCAACTTGCCACCTTCATCCAAACACCATTGAAGGATTGTTTCTTCTGACAGGAATTTTTAATGTATACGATAAAAAAATAGAAATTGAGGCCCTGGGCAGGTATCTCAGTTGGTTAGAGCATCATCCTGATACGCCAAGATTGTGAGTTCAGTCCCCAGTTTGGGCACATATAAAAATCGACCAATGAGTGCATAAATAAATGGAATGACAAATTGATGTCTCTCTCCTTCCTTTTCTCTACCCCCTTGCTCCCCCCTCTCTAAAATCAGTAAATTAAAAAAAATAGAAATTGATTTATACTCTATATATCATCGGGCAGCTTGCCTTTTAGTATTTCTCGAATGATTCATATGAGCACATATTGATCTATGTCATTATTTTTAATGGCTATATAGCATTCCATTGTATGGTGGGATTTATATAACGAGTTCTCATTTAACATCTTTAATAGGGTCTGCAAATTTGAGTGAAACAACATATAATGAAACCAAGTTTACCATGTGCTAATTGATATAAACAAGAATTAAGTTCCTTTGGCATCTCATTGATATTACAATGATACTATATTGAATGAAAGGACATTATTTGGGGACCCACTGTATTTTCTGGTTTTCGCTATTACAAACTAATGCTGGAATGAATATAAATCTTTGAATTATTTGAAGTAGAATTTTTGGTTAAAGGGCATGTGTATTAACTTTTTGGTAGATAGTGATAGTTATTTTGACATGTAATAGTAAATGCTACCCAGGTAAGAACTTGAATAAATTCTCACAAATGGTGGGAAGCACACTGTTCCTACTACTGGCTTTTACCAACTTTTTAGTCTTTTATAGGCTACTATCTGAAAAATGAAATCTGATTTTATTTTACTTACATAGATTTATTTATTCTCTAACCATGAATGAGTCTGCAAAAGTGAGTGTTTCTATATTTATTGACCATTTTTCTTTTCCTGTAGATTATTTGTGATAGGATATGTTTTTAAGATGCTTCCATTATTTCTTCCCAGTATATCTTATTATGGAAACATTTGTATTCAAAACCACATGAGTGTACACTATTATCCTATTACTTTACTATATTGTATTTTCTAGACAGTGTCCCTTGCATGGTCCATCAGCAGGTCAGTGAGATACTTTCCTTCATCCATGACTTTACCATTGAGTTTCAGATGCTTTCTTTAAAAAAAAAAATTTGGTTCTGGTTTTTACTTACTGAAATATTTCCAACCGTCATTATCTTCAGGTCTCTTACCTTTTTCTTTTGACCAGGGTGGCCTAGGTCCTTGATTACTGAGGGATAGTAACTTCACAGATGGCAGTCATTGCCTGTAGGACTCATGTCTTGGGGGTAGAGAAAACCTCACAGATTGTTTTTTCTTCATTTCAGGATTGAATCCAGTGATCTTCCTCTCCTGGCTGCTGTAGCAAGTACTCACTCTCCGTATGTTGCACAGATACTCCTCTAGGAGTGTGAAGTCGAAACCAAGGAAGCAGACACAGCATACATTTATGGCATTTTTTTCTCCTTAGAGTCCCATCTGAATGAGTCAGTCACGTGGGTGTCTTGCATTGCAGTACATTTTGTGTAATCATTTGGCTTTTTCTTTTTGACTGGACTTTTGGGTGGTAGTAGATTTTTAACCAAGTGAAACTAAAACATCATAAGTAATTTTGGGGGAAATCATTTGAAAAAGCCAAAGTGTAACTTAGAAATTTCTATAAAATGAGTAACATTGAGGAATTTTATATGATCACTACAGTGTTGTCACAACTCTAAATAACAACAGATGTCTCATGAATAAATGGCTCAGAAATAGTCATTTCATTTGTTTTAATTCTTTATTTCTAAGGTACATAGGTTTACAAACCTTGATTAATTTTTTGTCTTGTCAATTAAAATAGCTAATTTCTAGGGATTTCTTGATATTTTAAATAGCCCGTTAATTATGAGAGAAGAACGAGTGTAAATCTGTGTTGTTATCCACCCAAGTGTACATATGTATCTAGTTTTTTAAAAAGAAGAGGTCGAAATACAAGATTGGTAAACATGCCTTTTTAAATACAAATATATATATTTTCAACTAGTATTAATTGTATATAATGTTGAAATGTTACTTTCTGGTGATTTTTCTGTTTCACACACCCTTAAATAATAGTAAACCAATTTGTTTTTAAAGGGTGAGTAATGTAGATCCCCAAATAAGAATACTACTTTATACTCTTTGTTTTGATTATAAGTATAAGCTAATTCTTATAAATGTTAATATTTACCTATTTGCACCTAATTTAATAAATTAAAATTAGGATTAAAACTTGCACCAAAGCATTGGCAAAAATAATATTTCTTCAGTAGTGCTCAGGTAGCTGAGGCCTTTGCTTTTGGTATCAGCCATCCTTGAACCCACAGAAAATAAATATTTGTTTTGCCACTTAATAATACTCAATTTACACTAATAAAACTCATTAACTCTTAAAATTATTCTCTTGAAATTCCCTTCTTCCAAAAGCTAATTTTCTTTTAAAGGTTTCCACTTTTCAATTGTTGTTGTTTTGTATATATTGTGGAATGTTGCTTGTGAGAAAAGCTAATATGGAACCAAACTTTTGTAAGTAATGTAAATAGAGAGATGGGTAGGTAAAGTTTTCAATATGCTCTACTACCTCAGTTTACTTGAATACTACATAATAGTTTATTCTTTACTTATCTGGTCTAAGATACTTTAATTCTAGAAGCGAAGTTAGTTTCTGCTTTCATGGACTATTTTTATCATAATTATTTGATTCGTTAAAAAAACACCATTTGTTTATTCTGTTATTATATATATTTCCTATATAATATATTCATTTTGCTGTTTCAGTTTTCAGTAATTAAAGATTTCTGTGGTTTAACTCTTTGACCTTCAGTTTATAGCACTGGGTCACATTTTGCCTTGCTCTCTGTATTCAAGAACTCTCCAACCTAGACTAAGAAGAAATGGTGATCATAATGGAATGTAACCTGAAATTGGTGTGCCTGCAATCACTTTGGCCCCTGTGTCCTATCTGCTGGTCCCAATTAGCACCAGAGTCTCCCATGGATGACTTGCTGCCAAAGAGTGTTTATGGATATATTTTCTTTGGCTTAATATTCTTGTTCTATTCATCAGTGAAATTCTTCACTATTCTGTTGTTCAGAATTCTATGAATCAGTCTCTTTGGCAGAATTCAGCATATAGAAAAGTTCATATGTGCATCATTGTACATTATTTTTTATTGTAGTTCAGAATGATATGTAGCAGGTAGATAAAGTCTGTTTTGCATGCTTTCCTTTTTTAATTAATCATCAAACTATTCACAGTCCTATCTATTTGAAATCTCTAAGAAATTAGCATTTAGAAAATCTAGTGTTCAATAAATGGATGGCTCATGCTACCATTATTCTTAAAACTAAGCTTTGCTCGGAGGAAAGGGGCCTATAGTTTCTTATAGATTCATTAATCCTTATAGGGGTCCTGAGTTTCATAATTCCCAGCATTTCTGTAATTTCTACTACCTTCATCATAATAATTTTTTTCATACAGAAAGCCCGTGGAGGAAGCTGCTGCTTATTGTAAAGGGTGGTCATTATGATGAATGCGAGAAGTGTTTGGCCTGTTCAAAATAAGGTTTTCAGCTTCTTCTGGTACAGGCAGCTATGTGTTACATATTTTAAAAAACCGTTGGTTGCAATAGGAAATAAAAAAGGGATCTTTTACATTATAGATTTAAAACTAATTTTCCTTGTATATAAACTAATTGGTTTGATTTTAAATATTCCTGGCTTTTATTAATATGTCTTAATTTTGAGTTTGAAACTGTTAAGTGCAATAAACTTACTAGCACAGATATAATTTTGTTCTAATTGGCATACACTGGGGATGATCACTTAAAAAACAAAAAAATTTCACGCAATGCCTATTTCTGGTAGATGTCTTACGAGATTGTTCTGCTTTCTCTAAGTTATTTAGATGGTGAGATAAATGTACATACTGTTTCTCGTTCTGTATACATTTCTCAAATGTACACCTGTATTATAATAACCTCCCAATTCTAGGGGAAATTTGTGCAATAAATACACATGTCAGTTTGATGGATGGTACTGGTCTTTCTTTCATGGGTTAATAAAGTACAGTAACATGCGCTCTGATTTCTGGATTCTTTTTCCCAATGTGACACTTCTAGTAACGTTATCTTGTTTATAATGTCTTTTTCTAATCCTAAATTTTTGTTTTGGTAATTTGGTAGAATCTACTTTATGAGGTTGTTGTGAGAATCAGGTGAAATAATGAATGTCAAGAACTAATGCATGGCATACCCCACGTGCTTAGTAATTTTTGGCTGCTACTATTACTAGGTAATCTGTCCAGCCTTCTCTTTGTGGCCCCCAACTGTTGTTGGGAGAATTTAGCATACATTCCTATGAATGAAAATGTAATATAAAAGTACTGGTGTATTCTTACATTTGACCGAATGCTTACAATAACGAATTGAAAAATTTTTTTAAATGCTTTTATAAAAACAAACTGAAAATCAGTCTTTTAAAACCTAGAGAAAACCATGTAAACATGTTACAAACATTGTACCCAATACAAATTACTATTGACCTTACAAGTAAACAAAAATTGGCCAGTTGATTTGGGTTCTAATCCTGGTTTGTTCACTGGTTTGCATGTGACTCTGAGCAAGTCTGTCCTCTTCATCTACATTGTAGTGGAGTCAGCTCTTCCATCACTCCTCAGTGCCTGGTTTATAGCAGTTATTCAGCCCTGAGTAGGCTGTTGGGAAGCTGCCTTAGTCAGGTTAGGTTGATGTGGGCAGAGATGCCAGGAGGCAGGGTTAGACCAGGGGCTTTTTGTAGTGCCTGTTCTGATATCATTTTACATGTATGACTTCTAATTTGACCAAAGAGAGTAAATGCACTGTTTTAAAGCAGAGAGAACGTGTCAAATATTTGGGAGGCATCCATTAGTTATTTCAGAGATTTATAATTGGTACCTGTGTTTATTTGTGCTGTTTCCTCATAAATTTGAGAAATCTTGCAATATTTCCAAGAAGCATAAAGGAATGATTTTTGCTGATGAGAAACTGAGATACAGAAAATTCATCTGAGGGAATCATCTTTCCTATCTGGGTCCATTTTATCTTTCAGACCAGAATGGTTTCTAACTAGTCTGTGATGTAAAAATGTAAAAATATCTGGAATTTCTTCGTGTGTCTTGGCCAATGGGGAAGGTAGGGGTGGCATGGCGAGAGGGACCAAACCTGAGCAGTGGAGGCCGGGGGATTGTAACTCCGAGCGGGAAGGACTTGGGCAGATAGAAAGGGAGAGGTTGATGGGTGTAGTGCTTTCTGCCCGTGCTTTGTAGTGCAGACTGTGGGCTTGGCCATGTTTGCTCCAGATTTAAGACTTGAGACTTCCCTAAAGAAAGTGTAGGCAGTCTAAAAGATTTTTTCAAGAATATGTGAGAACTTTGGTGGGGCTTTTGGTCTTCATGAAATTGCAGGCAGCTTATCTGGGTTAACACTGATTAGACCTCCTATAAACCTATAGTTACTATTAGGAGAGTGGTAAGTTGAAAAGGCTTGAGCTTCCTTCCTTTCCATGTGACTGATTTTAACAAGAACAGCAGCAAACGTGTCTTTATATTTGCCTCGGTGCTTAAATTAAGATTACTGATTTTAAAAAAAAGTGTTACCTAAATTGTCTCAAGGGGAATAACTTTGTTGAAATGTGCAAATATGAGGAAGATTCTGTTTCCTCAAGAAATTTGTGAGGTATGAAGCAAAAAAAAAAGGACTCATGGATATGGACAACAGTGTGGTGATTGTGGGCGAGGGGAGAGGTGGAAGAGGATCTAAGGGTGATAAATGATAATGGAAAATATACAATAAAATAATACAATTTAAAAAATTGTGAAGCCACTTGTATCACACACTTGGTCTGGCACTAACAAGTCACTGACCTTCACTATGATGAGTCAGACTAGTGCAGAATTTGAGTTAAAATAGTTTTCACAGTGGTTGACTGTTAGAAACAGTGAGGTAGCTTTTGAAAAATAACAGTTTGTAGACCCCACCCTCAGAGATTCTGATTCATTGATAAAAACTGATCCGGATTCGGACCAGCAAATGCTTATTTTTCTACTAGTAGTGATTCAGTCTCCCAACGTACTCCAAATCTCAATTTCTTTCTTCATTCCAGGTGCTATTAAATCCAATGCTTTTTAACCCCATGTTTTGTGTGTGTGTGTGTGTGTGTGTGTCTGTGTGTGTGTTGCTGTTATTCTGGAAAGATGGCTATGTGATTGTGTATTTTTAATGAACATTCAGTTTTGTATAATACAGTAGTTGTTTATCCAGACATCTTGCTTTGCCATTGAAGAGCAATCAAGTGCCTATCTTTATAGCAGCAAAATCCCTCTTAATAAGTCCTTAGATCCTTTTGTTCATTCAACAGATACTGATTGAGCTTCTGTTATGTGTTAGGCACAGGTCTGGGGGCCAGGAATATGCCAGTAAATAGCATAAACTTTGTTTTATGTTATCATGGAGTTTACATATTTCCTGCTGGTAGAGGAGGTAGGCAAAAAAATATGCTCTTGGTTTGTGGTAAGTATAATGAAGAAAAATAAGGTATGGTAACGACGTAAGCCACTTAAAAAATATTTAACCATGTTTTTATTTCACCAGAATTTAATAAATTACTTGCAATCAGAACCATCGTTTTTCCTTTCAGATACAAGTTAATGCTGGTGAATCCTATTGTGGAGGGTGCCTTTCCTCTGGAAATAGCTATTAGAGCCTTCACTGTCTCCTCTGTTTTTTCAGCGTATCAGAGCATAATACAATATGAGATGGTAAAGGACAACTTAGATTTTGAAATTGTGCATAAATTTAGATATGTATAGTTACCATGGATATTTAACAGTTTCTACTGTTGCAGTCTTATGATAAAGCCTAATGAAGTTATACTCATATACTTCATTTTTACTTGTGAAATATATACAGAAAAGTGAACAAGTACACACTAATGTGACCATCATTTATGTCAAGGAGTAAATTATGTTTAGTGACCAAGAAACTCCCTTTTCCACGTGTCCTATCCTGATCAAAATCCTCCCCTTCTCATTTTTATAACTACCAACCTAACTTTCTTGGACACCATTTCCTTGCTCCCCCTTTATAGTTTTACCTCTGTGTCTGCCTCCCTAAGTGATACACTTTAATTTTGCTTGTGTTTGAACTTTGTATGTGGAATTATACCCCATAGTTTGTTTTTTTTTTCTCTCAACATTATGTTGGAGAATCACCCATGTGTTAGTAACTGGTATTCCATTGAATGAATATGCTACAATTTATCCATCCTGTTACTGACGGGCATTTGGGTTATTTCCAGTTTTGGGCTAACATGAGCAAAACATTTTTGTTCAACTTTCCTAGTGTACATTGGTATTCTTTTTTTATTTTTTTAAGATTTTAAGAGAGAGGGGAAAGGACAGAGAAAGGGAGGTTGCTTCTGCCACAACCCTAGCCAGGGACCTGGCCAGCAACCCAGATATGCCCTGTCCTAGAATCAAACGGTGACCTTTCAGTTTGCAGGATATCACCCAACACACTGAGCCACACCAGTCAGGAGGGTATTCTTCAGAATATGTATCACAAAATGGACCTGTTGTCACAGGGTATATCAAGGCTCAACTTTACTACTTTTTTTCCAAAGGGGTTTCCCAATTTATACAGGCTGGCAGTTTGTGAGAGTCACTGTTGCTCCACATCTTCATGAATATGTAAATGTATTTCTGAATAGTAACTAATGAAATAATTAGGCATTAAAAACTATCCAGTTCTTCAGACTTGAAAATTGTTTTAGAGAAGTCACTTCCCAGAGGTAAAGTAATAGAAATAACAGAGTCGTTGGGTTGTGCAGGGGGCATCTTAAGTGCTTCATGTGAATTATCTCACATAATCTTAAGGGAATCCCAAAGCCATCGGTCCTTTACTATTCCCATCTTACAGTTAAAAAGACTGAAGTTCAGGGGTATTAAATAACTTCACTAAAGTAACTAGTAAGGGCCTTAAAGACCCAGATTCAGGTGTTTGTCCCTGACGTCCAACTAACAGTTATCATGCTTTATTTCCTTATCCTCTTTCAACTGTTGATGTGCCTCGGGCAAAACTGATCCATGAAGAATGGAAGGGATAACCTTTATGATCTTAAGCAGATCTTTGAGAGGATATGTTGATGCACACACAAAAAATGATGAAAATGGGTCTTGCAATTCCTCGTGATCTTCCACAATCACTTGTTTTCTAGAATGGCTGAGCCACAACTGCCCTGGTAAGGTTTCTGTCCAATACTCAGAAAAGAAATGTGCTAAGATTATGTTGTAAACTTGATTTGAGCAAGCCTAACGACCAACGGGAAACCCTTATCGACATTATTACCAGGTCTCAGAAACGGTACATGTTGCAGCTTGGAGACTCCTTTCCCTTTTGTTACCATGAAATAAAAATGTAATTGTTACCATCTTATTTAAAAAAAACCTCTGAATAACGTCATGATCATAAATCTGAGTTTAGTGAGTTATGGTAATTGGTGTAAGATGTACCTAGATGTGGTACACAGTCTTCGGGGAGCTTAAAATTCAGTGGAAAGGACATGCTTATGGGGGCTCCAAAGGAAGCAATTGTGTAACTAGTGCGACCCATCTGGGCATTAATGAGATCGAATGAAAAGTACTGTTCCAGAAGGATGGACTCTGGAATTATGTCAATGAGCTTCTGTTGGAAACAGCCTCTACGGGTGTCTGGCGGCACCAAAGAGTGGTCTGTTTTTCTTACCAATGGACCAGTTTGTTGGGAAACAGACTTGTCTGTAAAATGTAGTGCAAAAGCAGTCACTCTCGAGTCCAGGCAGCCCTAAGCCAGCAACCCTGGCTGACTAAAGGTGGGACGAATGGAGGCTACCCTGGACTTTGGTTCTGTGAACGCAGTCAGCTTGGCTTCGCGAACCAGCGGTAATGGCTGGCAGCAGACACGGAGGCTGCCCATCGTTGCTAGACCACGAAGCTGTGATTTCTCTGCCCTGACCTCAGGACGTCTGTCTTGGGCAGGGCAACAACTTCACGGTGGAGCTCTTCCACAGAAGTTCGTTTCATCAGAAGACACTTAGCGACGAGTCTGCATGAACTTGCTTGCCAAATGGCGACTTCCCTTCCGCGATTCCTCCAAGGGCGGGGCGTTGGCCCGGGCTTGGCCACGCCCGGAGCTTCCGGATTTGGGTACAAACACATCTCCACCTAAAACGACTTCCCCGGTTTTGCCCCAACTTGCTATTGTTGCTCAGTCCCTCACGGCGCGTTTCCGGGCTCTCCGCCGGAACCTGCAGCGGCCGAAACCTCACCTCTGAAGCCGATCTAGAAAGAGAGGTTTAGGAGAGGTACAGTGAAGTGTGTTTAAATTTCACGAAGAGGGGTTGGAAGAAGTCTAACCATACCTCCCCAGTTCTTACGTCAACGCGGAGCCACGCCCTTGGGCGTCCGTTTGCGTGAGTGCGCGGTACTGCGCATGCGCACTCGTCCTCCCCCCCGCCCCCACTCCCCCCGCCGAGGCTGGCTTCACTCTGGCCAGTCGCGCGTGGGCTGAGGCCCTGGGCGGGCGTTGCGAAGGCTTGTTTTCCTTGAGTCCGGTACCGGCCGCGGGCCGGAGTTTCCTTCCTCGGGGACGAAAGGGTGCAGACCCCCACACTAGGGCGAATGGGCTGTCGACTGTGCGGCTAAGGGTAGGCTAGGGAGCACGGGGCCTGAGGCTGCGACCATGAACTCACCCGTGGACCCCGGCGCTAGGCAAGCGCTGAAGAAGAAGCCGCCGGAGCGGACCGCGGAGGTAAGGCCGGCCGACCGACCGGGCGCGCTTCCCGCTGTCCTACGGGCGCTTACCCCTGTCGGGCTGAAACCTGCGGCGACTGTCCCCCTGCCGGAGCTTCACACCTGCTGCCAGAGTATCTGTTCTCTGTGTCCCCCGACCCGGGCCCTTCTCGCGGGCGGGTGACGACCGCCTTTCCTGCTAGCGATGCCGCCTTTCCCTCACACCCGTCCTTGCCGGTGACTTCCTAGTGTTTTCGATAAGAAAGCACCATTTACTAAATCGTAGTTTTCTCGGGGTAAAATGTGGGTCTTTGAGTGAGATTACCTGTAGATAGGTAGACTGAAAAATTAGGTAGAAATTGCAAGTGAAGTGCAACATCTTTGTTATTAAGAAATAACTTCTC
Organism: Micronycteris hirsuta; assembly: GCA_004026765.1. NCBI lineage: Eukaryota > Metazoa > Chordata > Mammalia > Chiroptera > Phyllostomidae > Micronycteris > Micronycteris hirsuta. Next base: position 22,803 of record PVJI01001011.1, read on the forward strand.
CTTAAAGGTCTCTGAAATACTGTACAAATGCTTTAACAATATAGTTTTCAAAATCGTTTTCAAACTTTGCATCCAGTCAGATCATGAATTCTGGTGGAGGATGATGCATAAAGATCAGCTCTGGAGGTACTTTTTTACACTGTCATTGGGAAATTTTACAATATTTTGCCCTTGCATCCAAAACTTGCTGTATTGGGTTAGCAGTAATGGCATCAGCTTAAATGATTTTCATTTGACCTAAACTTTAGGTCCTAAAGGCTAGTTTTCAGGTACATAACTAAAACCTGTTAACGTTGTATATCCTTATAGAATGCTAAGTTTTGGGGGACAGGATTTTCTTGATTTGGAGAAGTTTCTGTAGTAAGTTGTATGTTTTCTAAATCAGAAAGCAAAAACTAAAAACAGTGAATAGATTGTTGGGCTGTCTTGTATATAGTTGCAAGAAATGAAATTAAAAGCATTGGTTAATTCTTCCTAAATCCCATTTGAGTTTTTCAGATTAATAGCTTTTTGCATAGTAGGTTTTAGTAATTTTGGGCTGATCTTTTGTAACAACATTATTCAAGCCATAATTGTAGCCTTGATGGTTAAAACTTCATAGTTGGAGATCCTAATCTTTGCATGGAAACAGGCAACTGCTGTCACTGTCCATAGTCCTTTTTTGAGACCTGCTTTTATACTCCCATGTGTTTTGATGATTCTTGAAGTAATTGTGAGCTAATTGAAAGTGTTCACCTAGAATAGGTGAATCTGCTGTAGTTTTTATATCATTAGAAAGTCATGCAAGGTTTGCAGTGTATAATGTTAGTTTTACTTTTAAATATTACTTATGATATATTCACATTTTAATGGAAACATCCTACCTCTCTTTAATAGCAGAATTAACCTAGTTTGAAATTGCCTGTTTTTGAGCCACACAAAATTTTCTAAACTGTAAGAGTGTTGGCCATTGTGTGCCTCTATCGAATGCTTTTTGTTTTACTGGAACAGCGGAGTGGTTTGAGGGACTGCTAACCAACTGCCTGCAGGACAGGGACTAGAGCATTGATGTCTTGCTACGTAGCCTGGTAACTGCTGACTTCATTGGGAATACCTTTGAATGAGTGTAGAATTTGGGGTATGAAAGTCTGAATAAAGTTACCTGAATCCTAGTGATAATTTATACATGATAAATAATTTGATGAAATTCTCAGAAGTTCATTTCTATTTTCGCAAAATCCTTATTCATTTAGTAGACACTTAAGGGTCTAATACAAATACATTCCTTCCACGGTTATTAATGAAAGCTTACCAGTTTAAGGCACTATTCTGTGGACTAGGATGTACCAGTAAACAAAAACACATCTGCCCTAGTGGTGCTTACATTCTAATAGAAAGGGGGAAGGCAGATATATACAGTAAACAAGTTACATAATGTGCCAGCTGATAATCGCTAATTTAAAAAGGAGCAGAATAAAGGGATTGGAAGCAAGGGGCAAGGGCTGGGTTGCAGTTTAAATAAGATGGTCAGTGTTCTGGTAGAAATGGCTTTTAATTAAAGGCTTGATGCCTGTGGAGGTAGCCATGGGGCAGTATGGGGAAAGAGCTTTTCAAGTAGAGGGAGTAGTCGTTGCAGAGGCCCCGAGATGAGAACATGTCTGGTGCATTGGAGGCATAGCAAGGAGCTCTGAGTGCAGAAGAGTGAAGAAGAGTGAGCATAATAAGAGGTGACGGTGGTGGTATAGGATAAGGCATATCATGTAGGACTTTCTAAATCATTGTGAATTCTTTAACTTTTATTTTGAGTGAAAGGGAATTGCCGAAAGGTTTGAAGCAGAAAAGAGATACTATCATCCATTGTAAAGAGACCCCTTGCTGCTTGCTGGGTTGAGAATAGACTGTATGGGAGCAGGGGTAGGAAGAAGCAGGAACATCAGCTAAGAGGCTGTCACATTAAAGCAGGAAGAGATGACTGTAGTCATCAGATTAAAGTGATAGTAATGCAGGTGGCAAGAAGTAATCAATTGTTGAAGTATTTTGATGGCTTAGCCAATGTAATTTGCTCATGGGTTGGATGTACACTTTGAGGGCAGAGAAGAATTAAGCACAGTTTCAAGGTTTTTGGCCTGAAATAACTGGAGTATTGGAATTACCATCAGAGTTTGAACTGCCATCAGCTAGCTGGGGAAAGCTGCAGAAGGAGTAGGACATGGCGGGGAAGCTCCGAAATTCAGTTTTGAACATGTCATGTTTGAAATGCCTATCAGAAATCTTGAGGAAGGAGTTGCATATACAAATTTATATTTCTAGAGAGAAGGCTTGCCTGGAGATAGACATCTTATAGTCATTAGCTTATAGGTATTATTTAAAGTCCTGAGGCCATCCCTGACTGGCGTAACTCAGTGGATTGAGCACGGGCTGCTAACCAAGGGGTCGCAGGTTCGATTCCCAGTTAGGGCACATGCCTGGGTTGCAGGCCAGGTCCTCAGTGGAGGCCCCGTGAGAGGCAACCACACATTGATGTTTCTCTCCCTCTCTTTCTCCCTCCCTTCCCCTCTCTAAAATAAGTAAATAAAATCTTTAAAAAATAAAAAAAAATAAAGTCCTGAGGCCAGATGAAATTACCAAGGTAGTGAGTGTACCTAGAAAACAGAAGAGGACTGAAGACATTGCCCTGAGGTACTTGATGATTACAAAAGGGAGAAAGCAGAAACCAGCAAAGAATGACAATGGAAGTAAAAGGTGCAGCAGAAGGAAAAAATGGTGTCCTGGAAGCAAAGCAAGTCAAGTGTATGATGGAAGGGGATACCATTCATTCATTCATTCATTCATTCAGATTATTGTTCCTTGAATACCCACCAGGTGCAAAGAATTCTGAAAAAAAAATGCAAATAAGAATCAGTGTCTTAAAATCTTGTAATCAGATGTTTGTATCATATCATTAATGGGTAAAGAACTCTTCTGTTTGTTTCTAGGACAAAATGAATGGTTCCTTTATTTTGAACCATCTGTTGTCCTTATGTGAGACTGTCAGCTCAAGCATAATCCTAGCGAGCCAGACACTGAGCGTGGAAATGTGTTGTAAAGTATGCCATTTAGTACTATGTTGTAACACAGTTTTTACTTTTCTGGCCATTTCTCCTACTTGGTAGCTTCAGCCTCCACAGCACATTGCCTTTCATGAGCTAGTTCTTTGATTTCCTTTTCTACTTTGCAAAGATTTTTTTAGTGAACAATTTTAGACTTAAATACTCTATGGGAAGCCTAGGGCTGTAAAACAACAGAAGCTGTTAAGGCATTCGTTTTCAAAATTAAGACCTTGAATTCTGCTGTTCCTCAACTCAGTACTCAACATCGTTCTTACTATATACTCTTTCTTCCTCAGAGTGATCTCCTTATCTCTCTTGTGGTTTAGTTCCCTTTCTGAGTGCTTGAAACCATGTTTTGCACATACTAAATGATCAGTAAATATATTAGAACAAAATTTAGAATTAATTTTGTAAACTACTTATATTAAAAAGTCACGATTTCTATTCATTAGAATGGCTCATTTTCTACATCTGGGTAGTATCGTTCAGCCACTTGGCTTCAGCTAATTTTTGTAGGCTAACACCTGGGACTAGATAGGTCCTCTCACCTCCCACCCTCCCATCCCTCCCCACCCCTCCTGACCCCCGTTAGTGTGCTTCAGATCCATATCTCTAACTGCCAAAGTGTCTCTGGATTCTTCAGTCACTAGTGCTGAATAGACTAGGGTGTCAAACTCATTTTCACCGGGGGCCACATCAGCCTCGTGGTTGCCTTCAAAGGGCCAAATGTAATTTCAGCTCCTTGACAGTTAAGGAGTAGTTACATTTATACAGTCCTAAAATTATTTTGGCCCTTTAAAGGCAACCACGAGGCTGATGTGGCCCCCGGTGAAAATGAGTTTGACAGCCCTGAAATAGAACCCATCATCATTCTGCCTCCTCAATATTCTGGTGGCTCAATCTAGAAATCTGTGTTTTTACTCTTGATTCCTCCTGTCTTCGTCTCTATGCCCAGCTGGCCACTACACTTTGATGATTTTATATCTCGAATCTTTCTCTACCTCTTTTTTCCCAGCCCTACTACCCTAGATCAGGCTCTTTGATCACTTTACCCCTGAATTTTTTGCTCGAGTCATTTATTGTCATTGCTAAAATGGCCTTTCTGATACTCATGTTCTACTCTTGCTCAGAATTTAATTATTTCTCACTGTCTGATAGGTTAGCAATGTAAGTTATCATATAAACCATTTTAGGGTATAAAAGAGGTACTATTAATATTTATGCCATTGATAGAATAACATTAAAAAGGGACTGTCTCAGGTAAACTGAGATGTATGCTTACCTCACCCAGATGATAACATTGTTATCTGTTCATTTAACAAATGATATGTCAGACAAAATAAAAGCCAAGGTTGTAGGAAGAAATGGGACATGGTCCCTGTTCTTCAGTAACTTAGGAGACAGACATAAAAACATCAGTAAAATGTTAAGGTCATCAGTGATGAAGGTATGGATAGGGCACTCTGAAACTGCAGGTGGGGAAAGGAAAGGTTTCTTGGAGAAGCATTAAATTGGTTGGTAAACACCCTGAAGAGCTCAATGATACCCAGAGTGGAGGCCATCCCGCACAGGAAGCAACAGGAGCAAAGACACTAATGTTGACAAGCCAGTGGGGCTGATATCATCCCCAAAGGGACCAAAACTGGGTTTTTACGGGGGAGGGGGGCGGTGAGTGAAAAATAAACTTAGATATCCCTGTGGTTTGTGGCGCTCTGAAACTAACCCCTATCTGCCAGAATCTTACTCCTTATACTTAATTGGGGGTGGGCAACAGTTGGGGGGAAATGTCTAAAAATGCTCTTCATGAGGGTTGTGATAATGAAAGAAGGTTGCAAAACACTGGCTAATGTATGGGGCAGTGGTGGGGTGTGGAACGTGGTATTGAATGTTAAATGTTGAAGCTGGACATACTAGCGGGATTGGATCATGTCAGAGATTTGGACTCGACTTGATAAATAAAGGAGAATGCTTGGAGGGTTTAAAGCCTAGAAATAAGAGCAGTTTTACAAAGATTACTCTGTGGGTATTGTTAAAAACATGCGGCTACACTAGCGGAAGGGTGGCATATAGGTAGGCTGAACATACAGCCTTTTGTCTAAACCGGATGCTTTTCTGTGTGCAAGGTAAAATCATTAGTGATTTGCGTCAGGATAACAGGGAAACCAGGAGATGCGGTCCTGGTCATAGGGAACAAATGCAGTCGTTCAGGTACAGTGTAAAGTAGCAACATATGAGGGAGTGAGATGGAGACTGATTGGAATGGGAGCGTCTGCCTTCCACCGGCCTTTTTTTTTTATTTTTAACTCTGAAATGGACTGCATTACATATACAGTCAAGTCCACATACCCTGTGGATTTTTACGAATATATTCGGCTACCACCCAAATCATGAGATATATGTATAACCAGCACCCCAGAAACTACCCCCTTGCCCCCCCCAATCAGTACCTTTTTCAGTCTTACCCTATAAATTTGCCTGCTTTTGAACTTCATTTGAGTGGACTCACACGGTGTGTATATGTTACTGGCAACCAAGAGGACTGTGAAACTACCACCTTTTTTTTTTTTTTTTACATTTTTAATCTTTGGATTGGACTTTGAACCTCCTTTATATCCTGACTCACCCTTTTGACTGACCTTTGGATTGTCTGCCTCGCTCTGTTGAGCCTACCCTTGGGGTAACTGCCTCTCAACCCCAGAGATGCTGCAGTTCAGCCAAGATACACCCTGTCCTCCTGTTCCTTCTAAGCCTCTGCAGTGACGTTGGGACAAGTCTTGCAAAACCTTCCTGTCTTTTGCTTGGGATCAGACTTGGAGTGCAGACACAGTTTAGATCTGTGATTTGGGTCATTGTGTGTAAGAGTACATTATTAAGGAGCAGAGGAGCAGAATTAGGGTGGGGAGAGAATTCAGTTTTGGAAGGGGTTTGAGACTTCCTACAGTGGACACAGAGAAATGTTCAGTAAGCATTTGGAGCTTCAGATCAAACCAGGCTGTGAGTCTGAGTTGACCTAGAGTCTCCGGCACATGGGTTATGCCACTGATATCATGGTGATGTCATGGGGCTGGTAGGAACGCCCAGGGTGGAAAGCTGAGTGAGAGTAGAAGGTCAGGTCCCTTCGTGTGCTTTAGTATGCAAGGGGTGGGGGAAGGAAAAGAATGCTGCAAAAGAGAATGAAAAGAAATTGTTATAGAGGTAGGAGGAGAACAGAAAGGTGCTGTTACAGGGGCCCATTTCAGAGAGAAATCCCTAATCATTAATGTCAGACAGTCTAAGAGTTCAAGAAAAATGAGAACCGATAAATTATTTGGATTGCTTCCATCAGAATGGTTTCAGTGGGCCGATTGATCTGTATTAACAGAGCCCAATTGCAGGGGATTGAAGAGAGATTATGTAAGACCCAAGAAAGTGAGGGCAGCAGGTGTGCTGTGCTGTTTGTCAATTTGTCTCTGATCGGAAAAGGGGAAAGATCAGTCCTCCATGGTCTTCTGCCTGGTACTCTAGCCTTACCCCTCACCCCAAACACATGCATGTAACTGTTTATAAATACCCTAACGTGGTACTTCTCAGTCTAAGCTTATATGTATTTCTCAACCTCCATAATCTTTTTTAATGCCCAGGCCCACTGTGTGTGTGTGTGTGTTTTAATGCTCAGAATTGGAACATTCTGAAATGGAGTACTAAGCACTGGTATGTATAGGAAGTTCCCTAAGTCCAATATGTAGAGAGAGGTGAGAAGCACTGTCCACTGTGCATATTTTCCTGTCTCTGGGATCTACACAGGATGAGAGAGTATGTTTATAGCCCTTGAATTTTGCATTTGGACTAGAAATCTGGGCTCTAGCACTGAGAATTTGAGTGACACTAGGCAAGTTACCTAACTTCTCTGCAGCTGAATAACTTCTGGGGATTGTTGTGTGGACTAAATGAGATAATATAGGTAAAATATTTAGCAGAGTGCCGATCATAATGAGCATTCAGTAAGTGGTAGCCGTGCATACTAGCTTGCTACTTCCTCTGGCTTGGGAAATTCAGATTCCCCACTGAAATCTCATCCCAGTGCTCATCTGCAAAATTGTGCATCCTTCCTGCCTCACAGCTCCACTCCACAGCTTGTGTTTCCAGGATACGTTTGCCTTCCTCTGCCGTAGCGCTCACCATATTGTGTCATGATCACTTGCATGTTTGTCTCTCTGGCTGGACTGTAAGCCCCTTGAGGACATGACCTGTCCCAGTTCCCATCAGGGAGTACTCGGTACGTAGTAGGTATTCAAATATTTGTAGAGTAAACAAAAAGAAAAGGAATGTGCAGAGTACTGCTCCCCTACTCTTCTAGTAGTGATTTCTGTTGATCTGCTGTTTGAAGTGCTGGGGTGAAAAGACCGATGAAGTTTGGCAACATTTGCTATTAATATTCTCTTACTAAAATATGGATAAAGTACAATTACCAGAAACTTGGTTTTACCTGGCAGTTCTTTATAGACAGTACAGATAGAGGAAACTTAGTCATACCTTGAAACAGGAATTCTTTTTTTCTATGGCTTTAAAACACATTTGCCAGAAACTTCACAGAGCAAAATAAATGCCAGTTTTGACTTTCCATGTTTTCTTTCTTAAGACTTTATTTATTTATTTTTAGAGAGGGGGCCAAGGAGGGAGAAACAGGGAGAGAAACGTCGATGTGAGAAACATCAATGGGTTGCCTCTCTTAGATGCTCCAATCAGGGACCGAAGCCACAATCCAGGCAAGTGCCCTGACCTGGAATCAAACTGGCGACCTTTTGTGCTTTGTGAGATGATGCCCAACCAACTGAGCCACACTGGTCAGGATGACTTTTCATTTTTTTAAAAAAAGAGTTTATTTATTTACTTTTAGAGAAAGGGAGAGGAACATCAGTGTGCAAGAGAAACATTTATTGGTTGCTTCTCACACACCCTGAACCAAGGACCTGGCCAGCAACCCAGGCATGTGCCCTGATCGGGAATCGAACTGGCAACCTTTCAGTTTGCAGGCCAGTGCTCAGTCCCCTGAGCCACACCAGCCAGGGTGACTTTTCGTGTCTTTATGCAGATGACTTAAAACTTTTGTTGGGCAGAAATTTCATGCTCAGCTAGGTGCTAATATAATTGCCTATTTACAATCAGAAAAAGGTCTTTTAAAAAAACTAGATCATTTTTGTTACGAAAAGTTAAAGAGGGAGATGAAATTGAAAGAATGTGAAATTTAGTGTTCTTGTAATTACTTATTACACGTGTAGAGGTTTTTAAATAATTGTCAAAACAGCACCTTGTCTTGAGAGACATTTTTGAGTGAGTCACTGTGTACACGTCTGAGGGTGGCAGCACAAAAGTTCTGCTGTTCTTTTCTACAGCCAGTGCACACCCTGGGAAAGTAAAAGAGCTTATTTATGCTTCTGGGGCCCTTGACCGTTGTCTGTAAACTCAGCTGGGTGGAAGGGGGATGTTGGATCTGCACGGGATGTTTGCTAGACAGCTTCTCCTCTAGGCACCTCGTTTTACATGTGTTGGAGACTCTCAGCTTGAGAAAAGAGCTGTGGCCATCGGAGTTTAGACACCATAAGATTTGTTTCTGAGAGATGAGGAGCTTCCTCACGAGAGAATTCTGCGAAGAGGAGGAGCAGCGGGCGTGGTGAGCTTTCCTGTGTGACAAAGTCCTGTTGTTTTGGAAGGATGGAGTGATTGTGATCTCTGTAACATTGTGATTATCATTTGGCTTTACCTTGGACCAGCCTGTGTGAACTGAAGTCTGGCTGTAAATAAAAACTGAATGAGCTTCTTTATTAAGAACTTGAGGCATAAGTCACCCTTATTTGATGCTTCTTTACTACCAGGCATTCTTCACTACTTCGCATAAACTGATACTTTGGCAGCTGGAGGGCTTCGGGCTTTGGCATATGGCGGAGACAGGTCCTCATTGGACAGCACACGTAGTACATAGCGGAAGTCGCGGCATAGCCTGGATCGTACTTGCGAACATAGAGTACCTAGCACTCTCCCAAATATGTACTTCGTTTGGTGGGCTAAGAGCTAATGAGACGGGTTGCATACGTGTAGAGGAACTAAACATTAAAGATATAAAATGTCTTGCTCAAGGTTACTCCATTCATCAGTGACTTTTTCCCCCTGACAGCTTTATTTGTATTTTTTTATTAAAATTTTTTAAAATTACAGTTTACATTCAATATTACCTTATCAGGGGTATGGTATAGTGGTTAGACAATCACATACTTTACAAGTGTTTCCCCTGATATTTCCAGTACCCGACCGGCACCATGCATTTTAATTACAGTATTACTGATTATATTTCTTATGCTGTACTCTACATCTTCATGACTATTTTGTAACTAACTGCCAATCTGCACTTCTCAATCCCTTCACCTTTTTCACCCAGTCCCCCAATTCCTCCTCCCCTCTGGCAGCCATCGGTCAGTCTATTCTTCTCTGTCTGTAAGTCTGTTTCAGTTTTGTTCGTTCATTTATATTGTTCTTTAGATTCCACATGAGTAAAATCATGTGTTATTTGTCTTTCTCTGACTGACTTATTTTACTTGGCATAATACCCTCTAGGTCCATCCATGCTGTCGCAAATGTTAGGATTTCATTCTTTTTTTATGGACGAGTAATATACCATTGTGTATATGAACTATAGCTTTTTTTTATCCACTTGTCTATTGATGGGCACTTGGGTTGCTTTCATAGTTTGGCTATTATAAATAATGCTACAGTGAACATAGTACTGCATGTATTTTCTTAATGTTTTGGGTTTTCTCAGATATATTCTCAGAAATAGAACCACTGGGTCATAAGGCAGTTCCATTTTTAATTTTACGAGGAAACTCTGCTGTTTTTCACAGTGGCTGCACCAGTCTGCATTCCTACCAACAGTGCATGAGGGTTCCCTTTTCTCCACATCCTGGTCAATACTTGCTCTTTGTTGATTTATTGATGATAGCCATTATGACAGGTGTGAGGTTATATTTCATTGTGGTTTTAATTTGCATTTCTCTGATGATTACTGACATTGAGTATCTTTTCATATGTCTGTTGGCCATCTGTATGTCCTCTTTGGAGAAGTGTCTATTCAGGTCCTTTGCCCATTTTTTAATTGGATTGTTTGGGGTTTTTTGGTGTTGAGATGTCTGAGTTCTTTATAAATTTGACTATTAACCCCTTATCAGATGTATTATTGACAAATATGTTCTTCCATTCAGTGAGTTCTCTTTTCAGTTTGTTGATGGTTTCCTTTACTGTGCAAAACCTTTTTAGTTTGATGTGGTCCAGTGTTTTTTTTTTTTTTTTTTTTTCCTTGCCCAAGGAGATGTACCAGGAAAAAAATATTGCTACAAGAAATGTCTGAGATTTTACTGCCTATGTTTTCTTATAGGATTTTTATGATTTCAAGTCTAACATTTAGGTCTTTAATCCATTTCGAGTTTATTCTTGTGTGTAGTGTAAGAAAGTGTTCTAGTTTTTACTTTTTTGCACGTATGTGTCCAGTTTTCCCAGCACCATTCATTGAAGAAAATATCTTTACCCCATTTATGTTCTTGCCTCCTTTGTTGAATATTAATTGACCTTAAATGCTTGGGTTTATTTCTGGGCTCTCTATTTTGTTCCATTGACCCGTGTCTGTTTTCTTGCTAGTACTATGCTGTTTTGATTACTGTGGCCTTGTATAGTTAAGTGATTCTTCAACCTTTTTCATCTCATGGCACACACAAACTAAAATCCTAACTCTTACTAAAATCCTGTGGCACACCAAAAAATATATTTTTGCCCAATCTGACAAAAAATATATAGGTGTAATTTTGATTCATTCATACCAGATAGGTGGTGTTGTGTTAGCTGTGTACATTTTTAAAATTTGATGATATAAGAGAAAAGAGGTCAGCGCCCCGACTGTAAATAGTCAGATATTGCCTGTTTTAAAAATTATTGCGGTATACCTGTTGAAAAATCACTGGTATAGTTTGATATCAGGGAACATGATTCCTCCAATTTTGTTCTTCTCAAAATTGCTGTGGCTGTTCAGAGTGTTTTATTGTTCCATATAAATTGTTGGAATATTTGTTCTAGTTCTGTGAAACACGACATTGGTATTTTGATAGGAATTGCGTTGAATCTGTAGTTTGCTTTGGCTTGTATGGACATTTTAATGATGTTAATTATACCTATTCAGAGCACAGTATATGCTTCCATTTGTTTGTATCTTCGTCAGTTTCTTTCTTCATATCTTATAATTTTCATAGTACAGGTCTTTTACATCCTTGGTAAAATTTATTCCTAGGTATTTTTTGATGCAATTATAAATGAGACTGTTTTCTTAGTTTCCTTTCATTATTGGTGTATAAAAATGCCACTGATTTCTCAATATTTGTTTTGTATCCTACTTTACCAAATTTATTTATCACTTCTAGTAGTTTTTTGGTGGAATCTTTACAGTTCTCTCTATACAGTATCATGTCATAAACAAATAATGGCAGTTTTACTTCTTCCTTTCCAGTTTGGATGCCTTTTATTTCTTCTCATCTGATTGCTGTGGATGGGACTTTCAGTGCTGTGTTGAATAAGAGTGGTGAAAGCAGACATCCTTGTCTTGTTCTTTATCTCAAGGGAAATGCTTTTAACTTTTGCCCGTTGAGTAGCATGTTAGCTGTGGGTTTGTCATATGTGGTGGGTATTATGTTGAGGTATGTTCCCTCTGTTCACACTTCGCTGAGTTTCTATCAAATGCTTTTTTCTGCACCCATTGATACAATCATGTTATTTTTATCCTTCATTTTGTTTATGTGGTGTTTCACCTTTATTTGTTGTTATTGTACCAACCTTGCACCTGAAATAAATCCCACTTGATCATTGAGTATGATCTTTTTAATGTATTGCTGGATCTGGTTTGCTAATATTTTGTTGGGGATTTTAGCATCCATATTCATCTGGGATGTTGGCCAATAATTTTCTTTCTATGTAGTATCTCTTTACCTGGTTTTGGAATGAGGGTAATGCTTGTCTTGTAATATGAGATTGGGAGTTTTCCTTCCTCTTGAAATTGTTGGAATAGTTTGGGAAAGATAATGTTAGTTCTCTGAATGCTTGGTAGAATTCACTTGTGAATCCATCCAGTCCAGGACTTTTGTTTGTTGGGAGGTTTGTTTTTTTTTTTTTATTACTACTTCAATTTAATTAGTTGTAATCAGTCTATTCGGATTTTCTGACCCTTCCTGATTAAGTTTTTGAAGATTGTATGTTTCTAGGAATTTATTCACTTTACCCAGATTTTCCAATTTGTTGGCATATAGTTGTTTGTAATATTTTCTTACAATCCTTTGTGTTTTTATTGTGCCAGTTGTTACTTCTGTTCTTTCATTTCAGATTTTATTTATTGGGGCCCTCGTTTTTCCTGATTTGTCAGTCTTGTTTATCACTTCAAACAATAGCTCTCGGTTTCGTTGATCTTTTGTATTTTTTTTTAACTATTTCATTTATTTCCCTTTTGATCTTTATTATTTCTTCTACTCATGTTGGGCTTTGTTGTTCATTTTCTAGTTCTTTTAAGTGTAAAGTTAGATTGTGTAGTTGAAATTTTTCTTGCTTCTTGAGATAGGCATAGGCATGTAATGGTATGGATTTCCCTCTTTGAACTTTCTCTCTGTCCCATAAATTTTGGATTGTGTTCTCATTTTTATTTCAAAGTATCTTTTACTTTCTTCCTTGGTTTCATTGTTAGCTCATTCATTATTTAGCAACATGCTATTTAGCCTTCATGCCTGTGTGTTTTTTCAGTTTTTATCTTGTGGTTGATTTCTGGTTCATACCATTATGGTCAGAGAAGATGTTTGATATGATTTCAGTCTTCTTAAATTTATTGAGACTTGTGTTGTGTCATAACATGTGGTCGCTCCCAGCAGTTGTTCCTGTGCGTTTGAAAAGAGTGTATATTCTGCTGTTTTGGGATGAAGTACTCTGATGATACCAAGTAAACCCATCTGATCTAGTGTGTCATTTAAGGCTGCTGTTTTCTTGTTGATTTTCTGTCTGGAAGATCTATCCATTGATGTCAGTGGCATGTTAAAATCCCCTACTGTGACTGTATTACTGTCTGTCTCTCTCCTTTTATACCCATCAGGATTTGCTTTGTATATTTAGTTCCTCCTGTTTTGGGTATGTAAATGTTTACAAGGGTGATATCCTCTTTTTGCTCCCTTTATTATTATGTAGTGTTTCTCTGTCTCTTACTATTGCCTTTGTTTTAGTCTATTTTGTCAGATATAAGTATTGCTACCCCAGCTTTTTTTCTCATTTGCATTTGCATGAGATGTCTTTTTCCATCTCTTTATTTTTAGTCTGTGTGTAACTTTCGTTCTGACTTGGGTCTTTTGTAAACAGCAGGTTTATGGCTCTTGTTTTCATACCTATTCAACTACCTTATGTCTTGTGACTAGAGCATTTACAGCATTTACATTCAGTGTGATTACTGATAGGTATGTATTTATTGTCATTTTATTCACTTAACTGTGTTCATTTGTTTTTCTTTTTTTCCTTCTTTTAAAAGAAAACTCTTTAACATTTCTTATAATACTGGCTTGGTGGTAATGAATGCTTTTAGCTCTTTTCTGGTAAGCTCTTTATTTGTCCTTAGATTTTAAATGATAGTCGTGCTAAGTAAAGTATTCTTGGTTGTAGGCCCTTGCTTTTCATCACTTTGAATATTTAATGTCAGTTTCTTCTGGATGAAATGTTTCCATAGAGAAATCAGCTGACAGTCTAATAGGAGCTCCCTTGTAGGTAACTGTCTTTATCTTGCTGCTTTAGAAATTCTGTCTTTAAGCTTTGCCGTTTCAATTATGATGTGTCTTGGTGTGGGTCTCTTTGGATTCGACTTGTTTGGGACTCTGACTTTCCTGAATTTGTGTGCCTTTTTCCTTTACCAGGGTAGGGAAGTTTTCAGTCATTATTTCTTCACATAGGCTCTTTTTTCTTTCTCCCCTCCTGCTCCCTGTTTTCCTTCACCACCTTCTCCTCCTCCCCGCCTCCTCCTCCTCCTCCTATGATACAGATGCTCTTATGCTTCATGTTGTCCTAAAGGTCCCATAAACTCTCCTCAGTTTTTTAATTTATTTTTTGCTGTTTTGATTGGGTGTTTTCTGCTACCTTTTCTTCTCAATTGCTGATTTGATCCTCTGCTTCATCCAACCTAGTGTTTATTTCTTCTAGTGTATTCCTCATTTCTGTGTTTTAAAAAATGATTTCTGTATCCTTTTTCATGCTGTTGAAGTTCTAAGTTCTTTGAGCATTCTTATGATCATTTTTTTAAACTGTATCTGATAAATTGCTTGCCTCCATTTCATTTAGCTCTTTTTCTGTAGATTCCTCCTGTTCTTTCATTTGTGCATGCTTCTTTGTCTCTCCATTTAAGCTGCCTCTTTGTGTTTGTTTCTGTGAATTAGGTAGATCTGCTGTGCCTCTCAGTCTTGGTAGGGTGGCCTTATGTAGTAGATGTCCTGTGGACCCCGTGGTGCACTCTCCTTTATTACCTAAGCTGGGTGCTCCAGAAACATTTCTTGTGTGGGTTATGTGGGCCCGATTGGGATCCCGATTGCTATTAGCCTGTTTGTGCGTGGGGTTGGCCCTCAGGCTGGCTGGCTGAGTAGCAGCCTTGACCACAGTGTTAGAACTGTTGTGCAGTTGCTGACAACGGGGAACAGAATTTGCCTCAGCAGGGTCCTTTCAATATGCTGCTTGTGGAGCTAATTGGATCCTCCTCCGATGTCATCTGAAACTAATGACTGCATGTGTTGGTTCTGGGGTGTCTTGGGAGGGACTTTGGTGCCAGCTAGTGTTAGATGCTAGATGTGACTGGCCCTCCGCAACCTGTTTGGACTACTAAGTAATCCACAGTGTGTGGCTGCCTATACTGGTCCTGGGTGTGCATGGGAAAGGCCAAGTTGTGCACCAAGTCTGGCTTTTACTAGTACCGGTCCTGGGGGAAGGATAGCAAAAGTCCCAAAGCACCCCATGATTTGCCTTTTTCTACCTCCATCTGTTGGCTGCCTGTTTGACTCAGTTGCTGAAAGAGCCTCTGTCCATAATCAACTTGCGTGTGGTAGGCTCTCAGTGAGTCACGACTTAGGGGCTAGTGGTGTTCACTAGATTAATAAAGGTTTAAACGTGGTGCCAGTGCTGGCTCTGAGGCCACTCAGCACACATCCCAGAGTATTCCTAGTGTAGCTGATACCGGCTGGGTGCTTGCGCACCTTTGTGGTGGGGCAGAATTTCAGGGAATCATCAGGGTGAGGCCAGCAGACTTTATCATGCTTAGACAGACCGAGAGCTGGCCATGTGAGCAGAGAGCTCTGCACCGGTTGGACGTGCAAGGAAAAAAATCACCCGTCCTAGAGCCACACAACTCCGACTGCCCCAGTTTCTGCCAGCAGCCCGATCTCAGCATGGCGGGCCCTCTGGGAGTCAGGAGGATGGTGCTAGTGGATGTTTCATGGGGGAGATGTTCTGGTCAGGCTTGGGGAATAGTGGGGGGAGGAGCCCCTGTCCCAGAGCCACACAGCTTAGTCTGTCGGATTCTGCACAGACCGCAGCAGGGAGGAACCCTTAGGATTTGGGAGGGTGGGGCTGCTGGGAACCAAGAGAGTGGGGCTTGCAGATCTTCCCTAAGAGGGAGGCACCAATCAGGTTCATGGAAAGTGGGGGGAATGGCCCCCCACCCCAAATCCCCACTACTCAGTCACAGACACCCTCTGAGTCTTCCTAAAGCTCTACACTCTGGCCCAGGCTCTTGACTGCTCAGCAGGGCACAGGCTCTGCAGGCTTGGGCTGCAGGGAGTCCAGAGGGTAGAGCTATTGCTTTCCATTAGGCTGATGTTTGCATAGGGGAGTACTCCACAGATGGCGTCTGCATTGAGGGAGAGGGACTCAGCATAGGTAATTGTGGCGACTGCCCCTCCGGCTCTCTCCTGAAGCTTCCCCAAAGCCTCTCCTAATGCTACTTTAGTCTACTCTCCCCTCCCTTTGCTGGAGCCCAGGGTGAATGGCTCTGAACAAGGTTTTGTGTGCTGGCCTTTTAGGAGGGTGCCTTTGTCTCTGGTGGACGCCTGTCTCTTTCCAATGGACAGAAACCTCACTGATTTTCATATCCAGATGTTTTATGGTCACCTCTTCCTTGCTCTGGTTGTCTGGGCTGGGGAGCCTGGCTTGGGCTTGAGATCCCACACTTACTGGGGGAACCCTCCTGCAGCTGAGATATCCCTGGAGAATCTCAGCCACCGTCTGGGGCCCTGGGGCCAGCCATTTTTGCATCTCCGCTCTTCCTCTCAGTCTCAATCTGTCTTCTGCAAATACTTGGTTATAAGACCTCTTCAGCTAGTCTTCAGTTGGTTATTCAGGTTGATTGCTCTGCATTTTAGTTGTAATTCCAGTTTGGTTTTGAGAGGAGGTGGGTGTAGTTTCCACCTACTCGACTGCCGTTTTGGATCTACCCCTGTGTGGTAAATATTTTTAAGTGTCAGGGATAAAAGATTATAGTTCTTTCATTAAGAGAGGAGATAGGCAAATATGGTTATTATACATCCTGGTTAGGTAACGTGATAGTTGTAAATCTCAGGTGCTCAGAAGTTTGTAGGAGGGCTGTTGGGAGAAAGTAGTAAAGGGTAGGCAGGAATCATTCAAGTTATTTTAGAAAAGGGAATCTTGACTTGAGTATAGATAAGAATATGCAAAGTTGGGTGAAGAAAGGACAATATGTGTTTCCTAAAAAAAAAAAAAAAAAAGCAGCATTTACCGAGGCTACAGGATGAGCTCAGTATGATCATGTAAGTTTTCCAGGCAGCTGGAACTCTGGAACAAGAGGGAATAGTGAAACAGATGAGGCTGGAGGCTTGGTCAGGATCCAGTTCCTGAAGGACTGTGTTCTGCCTATTACGGAGCTGGCCTTTGCTTTTTAGAAAGATCACTTTAGCAGCACAATGAAGAATGGGTTACAGGGGCCAGACTGTAGGTAGGAAGTCATTTTCTGTTACCCAGTGAGAGATAAGGAATCTCTAAATTGCTTCAGTTTGGATGGTGAACAGAGATAATTAGAAAGTAGAGTTGACAGATTTTTAGCCAAGAGTCATTGACGGTAAATACTGACACCTCAATCAGGGACTCTAGGAGCAAGACCCAGCAAGGAGTATAGATAATGAGTGTTGCTTTGGATATAATGTGCTTGAGATGCTGATGGGTCACCCAGGTGAAAGCGTTCCGAGTGCGGTAGAAAGTGTAAGTTGTAAGTTTACTAGAGAGCTCTGGGGTAAAAATACAAATATGGGCATCATTAGCATATATAGACATGGGCAAAAGTAGGTTTTAAATTGCATTATGGCATTCTTTTGAGTTAATAAAGGGGCCGTAATAATCAAAACCTGCATGTCTTTTTGCATACGAACATCTGCTTATGCCCACCCCGTCTATGGTAGTCGGAGCTATGGATGTGGAGGGTATTACTGGTAGAGAGTCTCCAGTGAAGAAAGGGTAGATGTCATCACAGCTTTGGGAACGTAAACTTTGTAAACATTTAAGGGAGTAAGAAAAGAAGAGGAAACCTGTGAAGGAGACTCAGGAGTAGCTGCAGCAGAAAGGAAGTCACAGCTACAGGAATGGCTAAGACTTACACATGGTGCTTATTGGATGCCTGTCACTGTTACAAAATCTTTGTACCCTTTTAATTCTTCCAAAAACTCTGAAGGAAGGTGATGCCCACATTTTACGTACATACAGGCACACCTCAGAGATCTTGTGGGTTTAGTTCCAGACTACTGCAATAAAGCAAGTATTGCAGTAAAGTGAGTCATAACTTTTTGCTGGTGGAGGATCTTGCCTTCAGTTTGTAAAAAGGGCAACATCTGTGAAGCGTAGTAAAGCAAACACAATAAAATGAGTTGTGCGTGTATAGGGAAATGAAATCACAGAGATGAACTTGTCTGAAGTCACAGTTAGGAACCGGAGTCAGGATGCAGACCTAGGCATTTTGATTTCACAGTCTGTCCTCGTAACCATTGCTAAATGTTTCTCATTAGCACGAAAACCCAGAGAGAAACATGTTACAGGAGGGTTGGAAGGGAGAGTTTTAGGAAGGGGGGAGTGAGTGAATGATGAAGTGTCAGCAGTCTAGAGAGAATGCGAATAGGGATAAGGATTGAAAAGTGAATGTGAAATTTGGAATCAGCAAGTCTTGGGCTGACTTCATAATATGTGGTGGGATCAGGAACGTGAACTTTAGGCTGTACTTGAACTTATAAGTAACTGGATGCTCGATCTTTTGATGTATTATCATTTGCGATTAATTATTGGAGTTGTGTAAGGATATCATTTGGAACTTTCATCATTAAAAATTAAAATTTCGGAGTAATTTTTTTAAACATTTATCATTTTTTATCCTCACCTGAGGACATTTTTTCATTGCTTTTAGAAAGTGAGGATGGGAGAGAGAAAAATTGAGAGAGAGACAGACATACAGACAGACATTGATGTGAGAGAGAAACATTCAGTGGTTGCCTTCTCATATGCACCTGAGGGGATTGAACCCACAACCTGGGTATGTGCCCTGATTGAGAATTGAATCCGCAACCTTTTGGTCTACTGGACGACAGTCCAACCAACTGAGCCACACTGGCCAGGGCCAAAGTATATATATTTTTTCATTTTATTATTATTTATTTTTAGAAGGGAAGAGAGGGAGAGGAATATCAATCAGTGTGTGGTTGCCTCTCATCGCTCCTAACTGGGGACCTGGCCCACAACCCAGGCATGTGCCCTGACTGGGAATCGAACCAGCGACCCTTTGATTCACAGGCCAGTGCTCAATCCACTGAGCCACACCAGCCAGGGTGAGAATATAGTTCTTTAATGTTAGAGTTTTTATTAATGAAATACAATGTTCAAATAATTTATTTAGGCAGTATATTTTAATCTACAAATAAAAAGTTTGTCTACTCTGAAACATATACTGAAATCTATGACAAGACAAGATGGGAGTCTAACAAAGTGATGGAATGAGGTACACTTTTCCAGAGAACATTGTTGGGGGCAGTGTGTCATGGGCAGAGGAGATTGGGGATGTGTGGGAAAGATAATGAAGAAAAAAGATGCAGATCAGTAAGTGAAAGCTTAAAATTAAGTAAAGGTAGAAATATGTGTCCCTAGATGGAGAAAGCAGGGAATAGTCATGTGTTCCCTACCCTCCATCTTCCTATTTAAAAAAATTTAAAACTCCAGAAACTTTTAAAGAATTTGGCCATGTTTACCTATCTCCTTCTCTCTAGCATATACTTTATTTTGCTAAACCATTTGAAAGTAAGATGCAGACCTGATGACACTTCACCCTTCACCGTTATCTCCAGGATGTCTCATATATATATATTTTTTTTTAAATTTAAATTTTTCCCTACTCCAGGATCCAGTCAACGTGTACATTACATTTGATTGTCATGTCTCTTTAGTCTCTTTTAATCTAGAACAGTCCACCCACCTATCTTTTTCTTCCTTTCACAAAAATGGCTTTTGGAAGAGTTGGCCAGTTGTCTTCTAGAATTACGTACCATTATTTGGATTCATCTGGTTTTTCATGATTACATTCAGGTTAAATCATTTTCTGGAGAAACTACGTGGAGATGTTCTGTACTCCTATAGTGTCTCATCAGAAGACACATGTTATCAGTTCTTTCCGTCACTGGAGGTGCTAAACTCGATCACCTCTGTTTTTTTGGTGTGAAGGTGCAGTGCTGTAAGCTGTAAGTGATCCATAAGGTGACACTCTGGGAGTGTGTGGATATCCTGTTTTCCAACAGTTTCACCTAGTGGCTTTAGCATTCATTGGTGATCCTTGCCTAAATTATTACTTCGTTGTTACAAAGTCGTACATTTTCTAATTGTATATTTATTATACATTTATTAGCTGGTATTTCTCCACCTCCCCTTTTCCTCTTTTTTCATTTGCATTTTTATGTTTTAATCCTCATCCAAGGACGTGCTTATGATTTTAGAGAGAGGGGGAAGGGAGGGAAAGTAATATCGACCACTTGCCTATCATACACCCTCTGACTGGGGACTGAGCCAGCAACCTAGGCATGTACCCTGACTGGGAAGTAAACCCGCAACCTGTCAGTTTACAGGATGATTCGCCAACCAACTGAGCCACAATGGCCAGGGCTCCTCCTCCTTTCTGAAAAAGATCACTATCATTCAAGGATTATTTTTGTATTTTTTAAATATATAATCTTTGTTCTATTTTTTCCATTACCATTTAGTCCCCTTATGCCTTCCTCCCCCCAGCAATCACCACCCTATTTTTGTATTTTTTATATTGTCACTATTCTTTTTGATTGTTAGATTACCTCAAATTTAGCTAGTTGAAAGCCATTTCAAAGTCATGTGCTTTCATGTCCTTTTGAGATGACCCCACTAGTCTTTAAGTAATACCTTCTTTCTGGCACAAAAGATGTTCCAGGCTTGTTCTTTCCTTGGCTTAATATTGAAATCAGCCATTTACCAAGAAAGCCCTGCTCCCCATAAGGATGTTGTATTTAGAAACCAAGTCTGGGCTTCAGGTGCGGTAAGTGTTTTCTAGCACTTTACCGCTATCCTGCAGAATAGAGTTACACCTTCATGGATGAGAAAACCAAGGAATGGAATTCTGTGTTTAGTGTATGGTCTTGTTAACTTGGAGATATTGTCCAGAATCTTTAAATTACACTTTCATAGTCTGCTGAGTGTAACTTAATCTTTGTTGTGTCATTTTATAACATAAACATATAAACAGAAAAACATATAATTCTAACATTTGTTAACTGTTAGTCTTTGATTGTCTCTACTGTACACTTCATGAGCATTAATTTATGTTCAGAGTGAAGGAGTTCATCTTTTTTGTGTACAGATAATAAATGTTAAGCAAATTATTCAAGACTGTATGTTTAGTAACTGCCAGAGGCAGAATGTGAACCCAGGACTTTCTCCCGATTCCAGGTTTTTAACCACATTGTTGGGCTGTCCTTAGCCTAACGGTCATTTGGAAAAGATGCTTCAGAATAGGTTTCATTATAGAACTGTAGCTGCAGAGTATGTATCTTGAGATAATGTCTGTACTGACTTAGGATCCATTGGAGAGATCTTTTCGTGTTAAAATTCCTGAGATGGACTTGTTTTCCAGTTCAAAAAGCTAATGAGCAAAATATCTTGGTTAATGATCATTTTAGATGAATGTTGTATTGAAAGCTGTATGTGACAAATTAGGCATGTCCTAGATGAGAAATTGACTAGTTTTAGATTTTAAGAAACAGAAAAACGAAGACTAGCTCTAAGATCCCAGTCTGAGTTTTCTAAGTGTTATAGTTGGTTTCCTAAGCATGAGTGGAGTGGCAGCCAGCAGGCTTGAGGGATGGAGTCACGCCGAGAGCAGCGCACTACTTGGCACAGTGAGGAAGGGAATAAAAATCCCAATCAGCTTAATTAGAAGTGTATACTTAAAAGAACCATTGATTTCTCACACATACAGAGTCACAAATGTGAATTTAATATTTTATTTAACATTTAAATTGAGCAATCATACAGTATACATGCAGTGAATTCTTTAGGCGTGGATTGTTTGAAGGGCACATGGAAAGAGAGCCACTTAGGTGTAGGATGGCAGTGGGTCCCGCCCACCTCCGCTTGTTCCCGGTGGCTCACAGAACTGACCCACTGGCCGAGAGGGTGTGGCTGATCTGTTTTAGGAAGTGCCGAGTCATCACCACTTCCTCACCTTTTATTGCCCAAGTAAAACCCATTATTTTATTCTGCAAGCCCAGTTGGCATTTGTTCCTCTAATCCCCCTGGATAATTTCTGTAGTATTTTGTTGTAGTTACAGAACCAGTGGCTGATTCAGGTGTTTCTGATCTGGAATAGCATGACTTCCTGGTTTTCCCATCTTCCTTGTGACTTTCCTCTTTCAGTGGAGCAACTTTCAAGTGCACACACTGTAAATAATTAACACTTCCTTGGATTTACCATTTAAATTTTTTACTACCAAGAAATATCTGTAAGACTTCCAGTTTGCCTCTTTGTCAGGGGTTTTGTGTTTGTTTGGCTTTCTGTAATAGCTTATTGGTCTTGGACACACCGAGAGCCTAATAGATAATATAGTATCTTCAGCCTGTCTCAGAAATACTTGGTACAGAAACTACACGAACCCCTTTCTAAACCCAGCATTACACAGTCAACAACTGCTCGCTGTCCCATGTAAACAAAACACCATAACCACCCACATCGTGTGAAAGACTTAATCAGCTTGCTACTACAACCATCCTTTGTTCTGGGAAGTTCTTTTTTGTCCTTTTGTGAATGCTTAGCATTTTATGATCTTCAGACAAGGTGCGCTGAAGAGACCAGGCTTCACTAGACATCTCAGTGCTTGTTTCCCTTCCTCATTAACAGGTTGTCAGTCAAGTAACCCAGAGTGACATAGATCCTGCCTATAAACCAGCGGTGCTGACACGTCACTGTGCGTCAGAACCACCTGTCGGGTTTGTTAAACCACAGACTGCTGGGTCCTCCTCTCAGAGGTTACGACTCACTAGGTCCAGGATATGGTCTGAGAATGTGTGTTTTTACCGAGTTCCCAAGTGATGGTGATGGGGCCTAGTCTAAGGGTCGTTCAGGGTTGTAACAGCATGCTATTCTGGCTGTTATTAAAAGGATACTGGATAGCTACAGAAGTGGTGGGAGTGCTAGGGAAGTAGGCTTGGGCTAGGCAGCCATGATGACAGGTTTGATAATGGTATTTACTGCTGTTAGCACTGAACATTGTGGCACCACAGCTGACCCTGCTGCCGCTGTACCGCATGCTGCACAGGTGGACGGGCTCTGCTGCTGCCGCTGTACCGCATGCTGCACAGGTGGACAGGCCCTGCTGCTGCCACTGTACCGCATACTGCATAGGTGGACGGGCCCTGCTGCTGCCACTGTACCGCATACTGCATAGGTGGACGGGCCCTGCTGCTGCCGCTGTACCGCATACTGCATAGGTGGACGGGCCCTGCTGCTGGCCACCTGTACTGTATGCTGCATAGGTGGACGGGCCCTGCTGCCACCGCTGTACCGCATGCTGCATAGGTGGACGGGCCCTGCTGCCGCCGCTGTACCATATGCTGCATAGGTGGACGGGCCCTGCTGCTGCTGCTAGCTGCCAAAGTGGATTCTGTGCAGTTTTGCTTCTCAGAATCACTAGATTCACAGTCTGGAATGGGTGTGTCTGGTGGCACTTGAATCATTTGCTTAAACCCTAGTTTTATGGAAAGTTGGAAGAATGACAATCTGGTGTTTACAGCTTCCAGCACAGCTTATGCTGAGGTATTCTCCAAAGAGGAGTTCATTCATGGCTTGACTTTCTTGGTAGACATTTCTTACAAGACAGTTGGCAAAGTATGGCCTGGGGGCCAAATTATCCTACCAGCTATTTTGTATATAGTTTCATTGGAATGCAGTCATATCTATTCATTTACCTTTGTTACTATGGTTGTTTTCATGCTACAGAAAGAGGCAAGGTTAAGTAGATGTTGTAAAAACTATGTAGCCCCAAATAACCTAGAATATATACTAATATATACTGTCCGACCCTTTATGGGAAAAGTTTGCCAACCCTGATAGGAATAATGCTAATACTTCTGTTGGAGTCCATGCAGTTACCATTTGTAGATGCTGTTGGAGAATTTTGTTCATTCACATGGCCAGGCTGTTCTCTGAAGCAAGGAGATTGAAGGCAAACGATGGGACAAACTCAGATATTTGGTAAAGGGCTTTTAGAGTCCGAAGTTGATAAACTTTGTTAGTCTCTCTTTAGACAGAACTGAAGAGTTACGTAACAATTTAAAAATTTGAGAATTATATTCTCACTAAAGAGAGACTTTAAAGTTGAAAAGTGAATTCCTAATTCTTTGTCAGCTAATCATGGCATCATCAGCGATGTACCAAAGATGTCCCCTGACTTGAGGACAGAGTAAGCAATACGGCACAGATTCAGTCCAGAATCCCTGAAAATTCTGCACTTCCTTGACACCAGCTTAGCCTCGTCTGGCAGGGCAGGTTATGAGAGTTCTGTTTGCCGTAGCATAACCTATATGTGTTACAGTTTTCAGAACTTGTGATGACTCTGAACACAGAGGATTGGGCCCCAGTGGCTGCGTTTGTCGTGTGCGGCCACCCCTGCTGTAGCCGTTGTGTGGAAGTCCTGGCTCACGCAGTGAGGCAAGAACAGGGGGAAACATGCACAGACTGGGAGGGAAGGAATTATACCATACTGACTCAGAAGAGATGTTGTATATGTAGGAAATCCGAAGACTCTGCAGACTGTGAGATTTACTAAGGATGCATACATTTTAAACATCAGAATCTGTCTTCAGATGATCTACTACTTCACATGAAGGACAGGGACCTTACAGCGGTGTTCTCCCAGTTTCCCCCCTCGGCCTCAGTGCTGTTGTCATGATGCATATGTTGTGTGCATATGTTGTGATGCGTACATTACAGAATCCACAGTAAGTTGTCTTTGTTGTCGCTTTAAACAATTATCTTTTAAATAATTAGGCAAAAGATTTATCTTTACCCACATAAGAACCATTTTCAGTTCTCTTCATTCCTTTGTATATAAGGTCCAGATTTCCATCTGGTACTGTTTTCCCCCTTTATGAAGCACTTCTAAAACACACACACACACACACACACACACACACACACACACACAGTCTGCTGCCTATTAGTTTTTTCAGCCTTTGTATATGAAAAATATTTTTCCTCTTGTTATTTTTTTCCTTTTTTTGAAAGGTATTTTGACTAGGAATAGAATTCTAAGTTGATAGTTTTTTTTCTTTCTTTTGTGGCTATTACTAGAGTTGTCTGGATTGCATTGTTTCTGAATAGAAGTTTGCTGCAATTCTAATCTTCGTCTTACTATGTAATTTGTCTTGTTTCTCCAGTTGCCATTACAATTTTGTCATTTTTAAAGCCATTTGATTATGGTGTGCTTTGGTGGTGTTTTCTTCATATTTCTTGTGCTTGTCAAGCTTTTGGATATGTGAGTTTATAGTTTTCATCAAATATGGAAGGTTTTCCACCATTCTTACAATAGTATTTTGTTGTTCTTTTCCCCATAGTGACTTTTTTAATAATTACTTTTTAATACTATTATTTTGGAGATTTTATTTATTCTTAGAGAGAGGGGAAGTGAGGAAGAAAGAGAGAGAGAAGCATTGATGTGTGAGAGAAACATCAGTCAGTTGCCTCTTGCACGCTCCCCTCCCGGGCACGAGCCCACAACTCAGGCACATACCCTGACTGGGAATTGAACCTGTGACCAATTTGCTTTGCAGGATGATGCCCAACCCACTGAACCACACCAGTCAGGGCCATAGTGACTTTTGTTAGGTTGCTTGAAGTTGTCAAATAGCTCACTGGTGCTCTGTTCATATTTTTTTCATCTTTTATCTCTGTTTTTTAAAAATACATTTATCTTAGAGAAGAAGGGTGAGAGGGGGAGAAGAGAGAGGGAGGGAGAGGGAGAGAGGAACATTGATGAGAGAAACATCAAATGGTTGCCTTCCATATGCACCCCAACTGGGGAATGAACCTGCAACCTAGGTATGTGCCCTGACCAGGAATTGAACCTTCAGCCTTTTGTTCCAATGCTCCAATCAGCTGGACCACACCAGGCCAAGGCTCTGTGTTTTGTTTTTCATTTCTATTCTTGTGTCCTAAGGATTACTAATCTTTTATTCTGCAATGTCTAATGTGCTGTTCATCCATCCCAGTGTGTTTTACTTCTCAGATATTGTTGTTTTCATCGCTGGAATTTTTTTATTGTTATTCTGTGTTTAGTCTGTTCTGTATCTTTCAGAGCCTATGGAACATGTTCCATGTGAACATATGGAACGTATTTTTAGTAAGGTTTTTAAATCTCGTCCTCTACTAGTTTTATTATTTGTGTAATTATAGAGTTGGTTTTGCTTGATTTTTCTTCTCATTATGGATTATTTTCTCCTGCTTCTTTGCTTGCTTGGTATGTTTTGATTGAATACCAGAGCTTATGCATTTTACCTTTTGATGTACTGAATATTTTTTGTATTTCTTGTAAATATTTTTCAACTCTGTTCTGGATTCAGTCAAGTAATTTGGATATCATTTGGTCCTTTTGGGCCTTTTATTTATTTTTTTGAGCTGTGTCATGTAACACCAGTGTAGCATTTAGTCTAGGGTTAATTTTGCCTCAAATCTGAGTACTGTCTTAAAGGTACTGTGAATCAGGAGATTTTCCGCTTCGCCTAATGGGAGCAGGAACTCTTCCCGTTCCCGGGTGAGTTTGGGGTATGTTCCCTCCAGTCCAGGGTGTTTACACCTCAACTGTAGACGGACTGTAGGCATTTCGGCCCACATAACCCTTAGTCTAGGGCTTTGTCCTGCACATTGTAGGACGTTTAGTAGCATCTCTGGCTTCTAGTCACTTGGTGCTTTTAGCACTCCTCTCCCCCCAAATGTGACAGACATTGCTCTTTCACCCAGGGGGCACAGTCGGTCCTGGTTGGGGACCACTGCTCTCCTCCGTTCTGATGGTCCTTCCCCTGGCTTCAGACTCTGTTTCTTCACATGCATGAGATGATCAGTACTCAACTTAAGACTCAAAGGAGACCCTCTTAGGTTTCCAGAACATACTTTCTCTCTGTGTAGCACTCTTTCTCCTTCTCTGCAAACTCTGGCTACCTTCTCCTCCCCAGACTGCTAACTCCTCTCCTCAACTCAAGGTACCACTGGGCAGGGAACCACCAGTAAGGTGTGATGATCGTGTAAACTACCTCATTTGTTCCCCCTGTCTCTGATGTCACTTGTTGCCTGGGCTCTCATTTCTTTTTCTTTCATTTTTTTAAAGGTTTGTTTATTTATTTGTTTTTACAGAGAGGGTAAGGGAAGGAGGGGGCGTGGGGGGAAGCGCAGAGAGAGAGACAGAGGAAGAAACATTGATCAGTTGCCTTTTATGTGCACCCCAACCAGGAACCGTGCCTGCAACCCAGGCATGTGCCCTGACCTGGAATCATATTGGTAACCTTTTGCTTTTTGGCATGATGCCCAGCCAACTGAGACACACTGGTCACGACAGTGAGGTTTTATTTCTTGAAAAATGTTTCATATATTTGTTTCAATTTGAGGGTGTTTTAGGTGGACGGTAAGTTCAGTTCCTCTATTCCATCTTGACCTAAAGATAAGTCCCAACTGTTTGTCTTTTACTTTGGAGGGATGTCCTGAAATGCCCCTGACCACTTTACCCCTCAAAACGTTAAAGTGGCAGGTCTTTGAGTCCACATAGAGTTTATTTCCCACTTTCTAAATGTGCTACCAAGGACTTTAGGGTACCAGCCACCTTTTTGCTCATTCTCTTGTTCATTCTGTCCAGTCGGCAAGAGATCATCTATGTAATCGTTCAAGAGGTCTAGATGTCTTCAGATTATATTATGACAGAGAATAAGAGAGTTAAAATCGCCCTAAGGCAAAATTGTAACAATGTTGTAAGTTAATGTCCCACATGCATACTGTTTCTGATCCTGTTTTGTAATTGGAATAGAAAAATATACATTCACCAAATCAATATCTGAAACCTGTCCTGGCTGGTGTGGCTCAGTGGATTGAACACTGGCCTTCAAAGCGACAGGTCAGCGGTTCAGTTCCTGGTCAGGGCATATGCTTCAGTTGTGGACCAGGTTCTCCATTTGGGGGCATGCAAGAGGCAACCAATTGATACATCTCCCCCGCATGGATGTTTCTCTCCCTCTTTCTCTCTCCCTAAAAGTAAATAAATAAAATCTACAATAAAAATATCTGAAGCATAACTCATCTGTTCCAGCAGCAGTGTTAATATCTGGGACTGCAGCTATGACCAGGGCTAAAATTTTGTGGAGTCTCTGGCAGTCTGCAGTCACTTTTAGGGTCCATCTGCTTTCTGCAGCACCCCTGCATAATTTCAGTCTTTCCTGGTAGCACTAGTCTGCTCTCCTTTGCCCCTCTGGAAACAGCATTATCTTGTATTTACTGTCTTGGTCTGGGGAGTGGGGAGATTTCAGAGGTTTTCACTTGTCTTTTTCCACTGTGACAGCTTTTGCTACATAGGTCATGACCCATTGTGGTGGTTTGTTTCTCTGACTTGTGGGGGTTGATATACGTTCTACTTATAAACTTGGGGGGAGTGGAAAGAGACAATTAGGTGGGTTTGCAGGCTCAGTGAGCTCACTATGAGTCAGACTTTTGCCAGGACTCTATTTATTACCCCAATTGAGAACCCTTTGACTGGGAGGTTGGTTCTTTGCCCCATAGAACCTTGACCAGGATCATCCTCTTGGTTCCATGTGGCTGGCAGCTGGATTCATCTAAGAAGTAGGGGCTCACTTACCCACGTGGTGCTTTGGTGCTTGCCTGTGGCCCCTCTCTGTCAGGGAGGCCAGCGTGGGCTTCCTCCCAGCATTGGTGGTCTCAGGGCACTTGAGTCTTAGAAGTTACACAACCTCACTTCAGCCACATTATTTTAGTGTGAACAAATCACAGAACTACCCAGTTCTATGGGGAGGGCACATAGATTCCAGTTTTTGAGGTGGGGCTGGTGGTGAAGTCTCATTGCAGGAGGCCTAAGGAATGAGAAGTGTCATCATTGCGACCATCTTGGGAGACACAGTTCACCATATCAGCTACCCCGTCTGCTGTCTTTCAGAATTTTAGAGACCTTCCTCATTTTCTGTGGTTTCCTGTTTGAATCTGTTCATTTTTCTAAACTACCTAAAAAGCTTTTTCATTCTCATTTTAGTAAGGATTTAACAGATATGTGTGGTCATTGAATCCATCATGGTTAATTAGCAGTTGTAATTTTTGGAATCAAAACTTATTGCTGTTTTTCTTAGTGGTTCCATGTTTTTTTTCTTAACCTAATGGAAACAAGTTGTCTTAGGTGTCTTGTCTTTTCTCCCTGTCATCTGATAATCGTCTTGTCTAGCTGGCATATCAAAGCAAGAAAGCAGTGTTTAGGCTGTGCTGGTATTAAGGCATTGTTCCACATAAAAGAATAAAGACGTACATTTTACATGGATAGTTTAAACTGATTATAGTCACAGTGCACCAGCATTCTACAGAGCATCAGTGGCAAACCACCACCTTCTGTCAGTCATGTGGACTGCTCCCACATTCTCCTGCTCTGCCACTGCTCTTGGCCGAGGTTGCACTGTATCATCCTGGGGCTTTTAGTACCCAGTTATGTGAACGAGGGCTAGGGAGGGGTTCTCTCCCTCTTTCAGAGTGAACAGTAGGATTGTCTCATGGTACATTAATATCACTTTGAGATTCTTTAGAAAAAGATTTTTTACAAAGTCGTATTTTAAGAGGAATATTGGGTCATCTCCAGAGGAAGTCAGCCTGGATGCTTAAAGGTCTAGAATCTGCAAATACTGAGACTGTAATCTGAAAGGGGGGAAAAATAAGATCTAAAAGATTTTATGATAACTTTTCAAATACTTGAGGTCACTGAAGAAGAAGGGACATCTGTCTAGAAATGAATTAGACTTTCATATGAAATAGTGAGTTTTTAATTTCTGGCATTGTTTGAGTGCAGGCCATCAACCATGCTGAGGAGAGCTTGAGGAAGTTCTCTGCCTTTTTAGATCTCTTATAATTCAGAGAGTGTATGACTTTTCCATAGTCACAGCTCTGTCATAAGGGATTGTTTGCTTAAAATCAGAATTGTGGGTTGTCCTGTTTTAAAAAGTGTATTTGAAATAATCTAAAATATTTTCTGTTCTTCAGGACTTAAACACTATTTATTCTTACCTTCATGGGATGGAAATATTATCAAACCTCAGGGAACATCAGCTTAGGTAAGTGTGATTCTGTGTTAAAAGCATGTACTGTGGAATTACTCAAATGAGTTTAGGGAGATAGTTGCAGGATCCAAATCTTGAGGAACTTTTTATAGGATAAGCATAAGGAATTTGTGTTTTTCATCCCAATTTTTCTTAGCTGTGGGAATCCCATATAACTTTTGACTCCCCCAAAATGTAATATAAGCAGTCTTACTAACACATATTAAGAAAATCATAAGGAAGAGAAATGTATTTACAGTACTTACTGAAAAAAATCCACATATATGTGGACCTGCTCGGTTGAAACCTGTGTTGCTTGAGGCTCAGCTGTAACTATGTAAAGCAAAGCACAACACTCAGTATGTGCTAGCCACTGAAAACAAAACTCTCCATTTCGTGGTTCCTACTGACATTTGCTACGTCAGACGCTTAAGCTGGCCATGGTATGATGTAGTGTTGTATCAAAGTGGAAGGAGCAGGGTTCTTGATTTGGTATAAGCTCTTGTGGATAAGATCCATAAATTTTCCGAACCTCATTTTCCTATTGTTGTAAAAGGAGTGTTTTCTCCTTCTCCTGTATGTCATTGTGATTACACTATTAGTAAGAACACTTTCGAGTGTTTATAAAGTGCTAACTATTGTAACTTTGCATAATATTTTAATTGAAATGTTTTTTCCTTCTATGACCAGTTTATCCATCCCACTTCCTGGTTATTCTTTAGGTTTTGCTTTATGGACCAGATTGCTGATTAATTCTTTGAGTTTATTATTTTTTGTTTTCTGTATAACATAATTCAGGTGTTAGTGTGTGTTAAAAAAGAAGACTGAAAGTTAGAGGATTTAGTAATGCTGAGTATTTTTAAATGTAAACAAATTTATGTATTCAACAAATTTGTGTACGTGTATATATTTGCCTCTGCTAGTAACTGTTCTTCACACAAGGATTCAGTGCAAAGCAGACAAATGCACATTTTCTTATAATAAAAAGAACATTATTTGGTGTGAATTGACAGGTTACAGAATGTACATAGAGTATTATACTTGTTGCTACTTAATATCTGTTTGTTTTTTAAAATATTGCATTTAGAAAATATATATATTTCTAAACTCTAAGTTTCCTGAAAAATTGTGTAGTATAATAGATCGGATAATTTTCTGTTGAGGTGACTATAACTGAATTTTTGAAACAATTTAAGATAAAAATCTTTAAAACTTTTACTTTTTAAAACATTTTAGATTAATGTCTGCAAGAGCACGCTATGAGAAATATAGCAGCAATCAGATTCTTTTTTGGTGAGTATTTTCAGAATTATCTTAAATTAATTGTTTTAATGTTTAAATTTTGACTTTTATTGGACTGGCCAAAAGTCCATATGGTTTTTTCTGTAAAATAAAAGACACATTTTTCATTTCACTAATAACTTTATTGACTTGAATATTTTGACTGTGTTGACTATTTCCCATTGAGGTATAATGTTGATTGTTTTCAACGTTTTGATTTGACCACTGTCAACCTCAGCTGACCTACCCGAGCATGGAGCATCATCTAGAGCGAAATCTCCAGCATGAAAGTTCACAAACCACTTTTGACAAGTTCGATCAGGCACAACATCTTTTCCATACACAGCACAAATCTTTTTTTGTGTTTCAGTTGCAGTTTTACCTTTCTTGAAATAATAAAGCATGGTACGCTGAAAATTTTGCTTATTTTCTTCTATCTCAATATTAAAATAATTGCACAAAAATTCACCAATTTTGATAAGTTTTTTAAAAATGCATGCTGATATGATAGCAGTCACAATACAATCTAACAAAATTGTTTCGAATGACGTTAAAGACAGCTAAGTGCTACTAGAGCCATGTTATGGACAAAACCAAAGGAACTTTTTGGCCTACCCAAAAGAATTGAAATTCATTTGATTCTTGAATAATTTCTGTAGAGCTGATTGAAATATATTCACAAACTGTGAAATAGATCAGGCACAGGTACAAAATGTGCACAGTGCGACAAAGGGTTAATAAATATATACACCTGGGTAACTCCGACCCGTGTTAACACAGAAACGTGTCAGCTCTCCTAGCAGGCTCCCATTGCTTTTCTTGAAAAGTTATGTGACATTTTTAAATGTCACAAAGATAAAAATCTTTGGTCATTTTTTTTTCTTTTATTACATCACAAATGTCTAAATTCTTCCCTGTGTTTGCATTCATCTTTTTTTTACTGCTTTACAGAATACAGTTCTGTGAAAAATAACATTTCGTTTATCCCATTAATAGATATTTTGGTTTTCAGTTTTTTACTATTGTGAATAGTTTTTTCGAACATTTTGTTCATCTCTTTTTGTGCCCTTATTTACTCATTCCTGTTGGTCACTTAGGAGTAGAATTATTGGAACATGCTCAAATTTAGGAGATTCTAACATGCGCATCTCATTTTGTTATCGCATTGTGATTTTCACATTTCCCTGTTTACTAGTGATGAGGAATGATTTTCATATTTTATAGGCTATTTGAAGAGCTTTTTCATGAAATCCCAATTCAGCTTTGACCATTTCTTAAAATTGAGTTGTATGTCTTATTTCTCTGTTTGTAGAAATTCTTTCTGAATTCTGTATCCAAGTCCTTTTTTGGATACTTAAGTTGTATGTATTTTCTCCTATAACGTGGCTTTCCTTTTCACTCTATTAATGGCATGTTTTGAAAAAAAGAAATTCCCAACTTTCTCAGTTTTTCCCTTTGTCATTAGTGCTTTCCATGCCTAGTTAAAAAACAAAACCTATCCCTTCCTCAAGATTATGAAGATACTCTTTTTCTTTTCCTAAAAGTTTTGGCAACAGTGACCTTTTTTATTATATAAAGATTCGACTGGTATATAGAAATGGTACTGATTTTCATGTTTCATTGTACATTGTACTTATTATTTCTAAACTGTTTAAATGATTCATATGAGTTTTAATAGCTACGCTTACTCATTTGTTGATTCATTCATTTATTAGCACATGTGTGTCCACTGTATGCTGTGCTTATCCTAGAGCAGAATGGTGGGAAGACAATGCATTTGCCTTGTGGAGTGTCTCGTAGTGGAGGAGCGAGTCCATCAGAATAGTTACACACGTGGGAGTGCTGTCAGGGAGCCGCGCAGCTGTGCAGGTCATTGGCACAGAATCGAGAGCCCAGAAGTAGCCCTTTATGTTTGTGAACAGTTTTGCTCTTTTAAAAATGGCCTGTAACAGGTCTGTGCCCAGTGTGAATATAACATGATTGAGGATTGGAAAGGAACCAGCAATGAACAGTTTATTTTTGATGAAGGTGCTAAAGCATTCCAGTGGAGAAAACAGTTTTTCTTTTTCAACAAATGGTGCCAAGTTGATTGAGTTTTTACATGCAGAAAGTTAGTTTAGACCCTTCTACCATATACAGTAATTAAGGAGATAGCACTTTATACCCCTTAGAATACCTGCTGTCAAACATGTAGACAGCAGTGAGTGTTGGTGACACCTAGAACGTTGGTGGTGAGGGTGAAGACTGATATAGCCACTTTAGGAGATTGGTTTTTTCTTAAAAAGTTAAGCACTTTTTACCATGTGAGCCAGTAATTCCACTTTTGCATACTCACCCAAGAGAAGTGAAAACAAATGTGCATATGGAGACTGCACACATGTGCTTTTACTAGCACTGTTTGTACTGGCCTGAAACTAGAAACAGTGGAAATGTCCAGTGAGTGCATAGATAAAATTCAGTATACTCATATTTAGGAATAAAAAGGAATAAAGTACTTACCTACACTGCTCCAAGGAAACTTCAGAAACATTGTGTTAACAAGAAGCAGCAAGACAGAAACACCCCATGTTATAAGATTCCATTTATATTAACTGTCCAGGTGAGAGAAGTTTCATCTGTAGAGACAAAGCAGCTAAGTGGTTACATGGGGGCAGGGACTGACTGCAAAATAATGGCCTAAGAGATCTCTGTGATGATAGAAGGGTTCCAAAACTGGATTGTGTAGCTGCTTCCACAGTTCTTGTAAAACCAATGTGTTCAGAATAGGTACTTACGAAGTCGTTACGGGGATGTAAGGTACAGCATAGGGAGTACAGTAAACTGTATTGTAACAACTATCCGTGGTGCCAGGTGGGTGCTTGAATTATTGGAGGGATCTCTTTGTAACTTAGATGAATGCCTGTTCACTGTGCAGTACACCTGAAACTAATATAAAAAAGTGTCGAGTGCAGATTGTAATAGAAAAACAAAATTAAAAATATGGAAACTGAACAAAAAAATGTATGAACTGTTCAGGTGCCATGAGCAAAGCAGGGGGCCACAGCAAGAGGAGCGTGGAGTGGTAGGTCACGGCCTAAGAGTCTCTGGCCTTTATTTTAGGAGCAGTGTGAGGCCTTGGAAGGAGTAAAATCTGACACGATTAAGTGTACCTCCCTTCTCTGGGCTGGATTATTCTTGGATTCATTTGCTTGCAAAAGGAGAGGAGAAAATAGCGCCCCACCTTAAAGAGTTTAACTTTTCTTTGTTCACTTACTAGTTGCACTGTCCAGCCATGCTCTGAGAGTGGAATTCTTTGCCAGATCTGAACAGCTTCTGATTCATAAGCTGGCTTGGCTATCTTGGTGGTAGGCGTGAACTTCAGGATTTTTCCTGCATTTGTAGTGGAATTTACTGATAACTGTGATGGCTTCAGCCAAGTGAGATAAAAATTGGATGTTTGTCATGGCATCCATTCATAACTTTCTTCTGTCTTAATTTTGGACAAGTTTTTCCTATATTGATTCTCTTTCTTGAATTTGTAAAACTCGTATTTCAAAAGAATAGGGAAGTGGAATTTTTTTTTAAAGAAAAAGTTTTTTATTTTTTAAATGATTTTATTTATTTTCAGAGAGAGAGGAGAAGGAAGGGAGAGAAACATTGATTGGTTGCCTTTTGTTCGCCCCCAAATGGTGACCTGGCCCACCACCTAAGCATGTGCCCTGACTGGGAATCGAACAGGCGGACTTTCAGTTTGTAGGCTGGCACTCAGTCCACTGAGCCACACCAGCCAGGGCAGAAGTGGAATTTCTAAATAAAGAACCTTAAGTAGGAATTTTGGCAGCCATTTCATCTTCTCCTTGGTGAAGAGCAGAAGGAGTATAATGAACTTTAAAGTACTCTCTGGAAAGTTGACACTAATTTTTCCTTCTTATGGTAAGCAATTAGGATTGACTCAGAAAGCTTACCCTGGGTGCTATGTGGAATGGATTGGAGGCTTAGGTTTCTGGATGGAGGGTGGAACTATATTCATTGAGGACGTAGAATACTAGAAAAGATCCAAGCTTGAAGAAAATGATAGTGAGGTAGATTTTGAATATTTTGAGTTTGAGTTTTGTGTTAGATGTATAAGATGACTTGTCAAGTAGACAGCAAGATAGATAGATATACAAGGTCTGTCTAGAAACTATCCGGCCATGTAATATGAATAATAGAGACATTTATTGAAGAAGATACAAGATACAAGAAACATTGTACATAGGACAAGGATGCCTCAGTCCCCTTCCCTTCAAAGTAGGCACCTTGGGACCTCACACAGTTCTCCCAGTCGCCATCAGCTGCCCTGTCGTATGTTTCTGGATCTCATCAATGATCTGAAATCTCTTCTCTTTCAAAGGTGATTTTAGTTTTGGGAAATGCCAGAAGTCACAGGGCTCCAAATCTGAGCTGTAGAGGGGCTGAGTCACCTGGGTGATTTCATGTTTTGCCAAAAAGCTCTGCACTAGATTTGATGCATGAGCAAGGGCAGTTGTCATGATGAAGCTGCCAATCACCAGTTGTCCATAGTTGTGTCCTTCTGAATCATCCGAATAGTTTCTGTGGAAGAATGTTCAGGCTTAACACAAAATTTGATGCAGATTTATTACTCTACTTGCTCAGTCATTTTGAATGCAATGGCCACACAGTACACATGCTCACTCAATAGCGGCTACTGCCCCCACTGACTAGTACAGTGAAGTCATCATTGTTCACGCATGCGCATTCCGGTTCACTCCCCTTGGCTGTCAGGTTACATTGATATCACTCAAACCATTTTCATTATATTAACAGTGGTTGGACTTTTTCTGGACAGACCTCATATAGTTCTTCATCTCAGAGGAAAGATTTGTTTTATAGATATTGGACTCTTCTTTATATTAAAATTGATTGAAGCCTTAGGTATGGTATATAAAGATATTTGATGGAAAGAGATTAGTTTAGGTTATAGAATAACATGTAACAAGATTCTGGGTTTTCACTGGAGATTTAACTGAACTAAAATGTTGATGGACTTAAGTCATCTGATATTCTTTTATTTTATCCCTCAAACATATAAAATGAGAGTTTGGGGTAGGCATATTTTTATGTCTTTCAGAATAACATTGAAAAGCAATAAGTATATCATTATTATCCAAATTTAGTTGGAAGTGAAGATATAACATTGATAAATTTGTGAATTTCAAATAATACTGTCTTCAGTATACATCAACATTATCAGAAATAGAATTTCTACTGTGCAGACATAGTACAATTTTTAAGTTAATCTTCATCAGACGTGATGGTCTAGTACACATAAGTGAAGAATGTGAATTTAATGATATAATTAATAAGATGAAGCTAATAAACATACCTTATTTTTAGACTTTGATTTAATCTTTATTGTATTTTCTTCCATTACCATTTAGTCCCTTTATCCCCCGCAGCAGTCACCACACTACATATACTTCTGAAGGTAATCCTCTCCTATCCTAAGATAATGATTATAGTTTTTCCTGTGCGAACATGGTCTGTGTTACTTAATTTTTAATGATTTTTAGTATCATATTTCATGTTACAATTTTCTATTGACTTCATGTACATGTAATTGTGTGTATTTATTTACTCATTTACTTACTTATTTATTTAAACAGTTCAGAAACTATTGCCAGATGTTGGTACATCCTGCTTTCTGGATCTGTGCTTATGAAAGACTCCATGGTTTTGCCTCCTTGCAGGTACGTTCATATTTGCTGCTAAGCATGTGTCAGGCAGAGTTAACATTATATCTGTTGGGTTGACCAAAAAGTCCATTTAGTTTTTACTGTAAAATAAAAGATACATTTTTCATTTTCACCAGTAATTCCATTAATTTGGATATTTTGAATATATTGGCCATCTCCCATGTGGTAGAACATTGGTTGTTCTCAATTAATGTATCAGTTTGATCACTATGAACTTCAGTGGATGTACCTGACTGGGGAACATCATCCAGTGAGAAATCTCCAGCATGAAACTTCACAAACCATTTTCGACATGTTTAATCAGTCACAGCACCTTTTCTGTACACTGCACCAATCTTTTTTGTGTGTTCCAGTTGTGTTTTTACCTTTCTTGAAATAATAAAACATAATATGCTAAAATGTTGCGTGTTTTCTTCCATTTTCAGTATTAAAGTGGCTACACAAAAATTCACCAATTTTCTTAATTTTTTTTTTAATGCACACCAATATGACAGCTGTCACAGCACAATCTAACAAAATTGTTTCAAATGAAGTTAAAGACAACTTAGCGTTATTAGAGCCATCTTTTAGGAAAAAATCAAACAAACTTTTTGGCCAACCCAATATTTATCTCTTATGTTAAACTTTTATGTAGGTTGTGTATTTTCTCTCATTTTATAAATGTCTTTGCTTGATGGTAATTGGAAATACTTGGCAGGAATCAACCAAATTTCATATTTTCTGAGGGTGTAATCTTTTAAATTTACACCATGGCATAATATGTTAGTACTATTTGATCGTTAGTTTTGTGTGAAAGTTGATCCGATTTATCTGATGGTTTCTGGATTTGCTGATATTAATGATTATAGAGAGAGGTATCGTGTCTTAGTAGTTAAGTTGGTTTTTAGAGAAAGTCAAACTAGATGTAATAATCCTGTTATTATTAGTTATTCGTTATCTTACTTTGGATGAATTTTAGTTTCTTGAGTATGAAATGAAGATAATAATAGTACTTGCTTAAGGGTCTTTATGAGATTTTGGCAGGCTGCTACTCAGTGCTCTCAACAGAAGTCTCAAGAAGGTGACACTCTAGAGCCAGACTGCTGAGTGCATGTGTGTTGCTTACTCCCTTTGTACCTCAGTTTTCTCCGCTGAAGAATGAGGGCAATAATAGAACCTATTTAGTAGGCTAGTTATGAGGAATAAATGAATTAATATTGAATAAAACTCATAGACTAGTGCCTGTTAATCAGTAATCGTTAACGATCACCACCGTGATTATTGGGTAATAGAAGAGAAGGTGGTTAGAAAGACAATCAGGGAGGGGAGGGAGAGGATGCAAATAACTGTAATTGAACAACAATAAAGTAATTAAATAAAAAATAAATAAATAAATAAAAAAGAAAGACAATTAGTTGTATTGGTAAATTTGCTCTGTCAGCAGTGCTTCATATTATGGGGCCTCAGATTATAATTTGATGACATGAAAATGGAATTTTTTAGTGACTTTTTTCTAATCATAATGCAAAGAGACTTTTGGTCTTTTAAAAAAGTAAGACTTCTGATTGCAGCTAAATTGATTTAGTTGAATAACTCTTAAATTTAAGTATCAAGATACAGTCTACGAGATAGATGGTATGGGAATGGGACATCTTAGTTTTGATCCCATCTTTACAGTCGTGTCTTGAGTCCTGAAACACTCCATCATTGGCCTTTGATTAAATGAAATCTGTGCTTCTTGACTAGTAGAATAAAACATTGTTGACTGACTTTACAAATAAAGCAGTAGGTTTTGGTTACTTAAGGAATGGTGCCATATTAGAGGCTCAGTGTTGGTCTCTGCTGTTGGCAGATTAGGTACCAGCTAAGTAGCATTAGTATTGAGGCTGTGTATTCTCCATCTCTGCCTCTGTGGCCACTTCATTTATGGGCCTATTGCATAAGCATTTGGGGTGGCTGGGGAAAGAGTTTGACACCCAAAGAGCATGTCATTTTTTTTTTTTACCTGATTATTAAAAGCCTCCTCTACAGTGGGTACCCTTTGGGCATTCATATGGGATGCAGATATCTTCCAAGTCTGAGCCCATTCTGAAAGAGGTCCTTCTACGTACCCTCCCAGACTTCTTCGTTATCGGTCTTCTAATCCTGTTCCTTCCAAGTCCATGACCACTCAACCAAACCATTAGTAACTGCCGATGAACCTATTTAGGTTGATAATTTTGACTCTCTCTCAATTCAGAAAAAATGGACCACAAGATGTACTGGCCTGAAGTTCTGTTCCCTAGGAAGATTTTCCTTCACCACCTTCCTTCAGGGTTACCTCTGAGTGGGGCTGTCCACTTTGGGGTGGGACCAGCAAGTTGTGCACACTCATCTGTAAAACAGGCTCAAATATTTTCTTTCTCAGTGCAGCTCCCCAGGTGGGCATAGGCACAGATTTAGGTAGAAGAGGCAATGCAACGGGTGTTGGTGCTGAAGGAGTCTGAGCTACCTGCTCATACAGCTTATTGTGGACCTGGGTAAACTCAGTCTCTTATATACCATATTTGTTTGATAATAGATTGGTAGCTATTGCTCATGTCCAACGGTTGACTGCAGAGTTCCTGATGGGAAGTTTTAGGCTAGAGAATCACCTGATGCCCCATGCGTGATTGGGCATTCCGTTCAGTCTACCAAAGCCCAGTAGCAAGCCAGAAGTTGTTGGGGTTTTTTTTTGTTTTGTTTTTGTTTTTTCTAAAAGAGAGGGAGAGAAAAATCAGTGTGCAAGAGCTACAACAATTGGTTGCCTCTCTCACACCCCCAAATGGGGAACCTGGCCTGCA
Organism: Micronycteris hirsuta; assembly: GCA_004026765.1. NCBI lineage: Eukaryota > Metazoa > Chordata > Mammalia > Chiroptera > Phyllostomidae > Micronycteris > Micronycteris hirsuta. The sequence goes on from PVJI01001011.1 coordinate 62,610, forward strand.
GCCCAGGCATGTGCCCCGACCGGAAGTCGAACCAGTGACCCTTTGGTTTGCAGGCCAGTGCTCAATCCACTGAGCCACACCAGCCAGGACAGAAGTTGTTTTTTAAAAGTAGAACGCAGTGCCCCGGCTGGTGTAGGTCAGTGGATTGAGTGCGGGCTGGGAACCAAAGGGTCCCGGTTCGATTCCCAGTCGGGCACATGCCTGGGTTGCAGGCCAGGTCCCCAGTGAGGGCCATGTGAGAGGCAACCATACATTGCTGTTTCTCCCTCTCTTTCTCCCTCCCTTCTCCTCTCTCTCAAAATAAATAAATAAGTTTTGTTTTTTTTTTTTAAAGTAGAATGCAGGCCTGGCTGGTGTAGCTCAGTGGATTGAGCGCGGGCTGGGAACCAGAGGGTCCCGGTTCGATTCCCAGTCAGGGCACATGCCTGGGTTGCGGGCCAGGTCCCCGTGAGGGCCATGTGAGGAGCAACCATACATTGCTGTTTCTCTCCCTCTCTGTCTCCCTCCCTTTCCCTCTCTCTAAAAATAAATAAATAAAATCTTTAAAAAAAAAAGTAGAATGCAGTAAGTACTTACTGAACATCATAGATAAGTTTTTGGAAACTGCAACTTTTAAGTGAAATGACTTATAACAAAACCAGTTTTACCAAAGGCTAGTTGATATTAACAAGAGTTCAGTTCAGTTCCTCTGGCATATTTCTGGTCACAAAAACATCACCAAACTTCTAAATAAACACCCAAAACACTTTGAATATTAAACATTGAAGTTTAGGTGAGCTGTACACTTAGATGAATGAAAACAAGTAAGTTGATTATTTTTCAACCCGTTTATACCATTTCCGGGTCGCAGGTGGCCAGAGCCTATCCTAACAGCTCAAGGCACTAGGGTAACCCATCTTCCACCGCCAGGCACACTCCCCTTCCTAATCCCCCTTCCTCACACACTCATTCAGATTGTGCCACTGGACCCTACTGGACACCTACTATATTAGGCCACACTACCAAGACATGGAGGCAAAGCACCTCTACCTAATACATAGAAGCAAACACAGGGAGGCTGCCAGAATGAGGAGACAAAGAAACATGAATCAAATGAAAGAACAGGTCAAAACTCCAGGAAGAGAGCTAAGCAAAATGGAGATAAGCAATCTATCAGATGCAGAGTTCAAAATACTGGTTATAAGGATCTCAAGGAACTTAGTGAGGACCTCACAGCATAAAAAAGATCCAGTCAGGAAAGAAGGAAACACTAATTGAAATAACAATTTACAGGGAAACAACAGTAGAGTGGATGAAGCTGAGAATCAAAAAAATGATATGGAATGTAAGGAAGCAAAAAAACAATCAGAACAACCAGAAGATAAGAGAATCCAAAAAATTGAGGATAGTATAAGCAATCTCTGGGACCACTTCAGGAGGTCCAACATTCACATCATAGAGGTACCAGAAGGAGAAGAGAAAGAACAAGAAATTGGAAATCTCTTTGAAAAAATAATGAAAGAACACTACCCTAATTTGGTGAAAGAAATAGACATACAAGTCCAAGGAGCACAGAGAGTCCCAAACAAGATGGATGCAAAGAGGCCCACTCCAAGACACCTCATAATTAAAATGCCGAAGGTTAAAGATAAAGAGAGAATCTTAAAAGCAGGAAGAGAAAAGAAGCTAGTTACCTACATGGGAGTTCCCATAAGACTTCCAGCTGATTCCTTAAAGAAACTTTACAGGCAAGAAGGGGCTGGAAAGAGGTATTCAACATCATGAAAAACAAGAACCTACATCCAAGATTACTCTATCCAGCAAGGCTATCATTTAGAATGGAAGGGCAGATAAAGCGCTTCTCAGATAAGGTCAAGTTAAAGGAGTTCATCATCACCAAGCCCTTATTCTATGAAATGTTAAAGGGACTTGTGTAAGAGAAAGAAGAAGATCAAAACTATGAACAGGCAAATAACAACAAACTGACAACTATCAACAACTGAACCTAAAAAACAGAAACAAACTAAGCAAACAACTAGAACAGGAACAGAATCACAGAAATGAAGATCACGTGGAGAGGGGGAGAAGGGGAGGATGGAGGAAAGGTACCAGGGAATAAGAAGCATAAATGGAAGGTACAAAATAGGCAGGGGAGGTCAAGAGTAGTATAGGAAATGGAGAAACCAAACAACTTACATGTATGACTTATGGACATGAACTAAGTGGGTAGGGAATGCTCGTGGGAGGGAGCGTGGAGGGGAATAAAGGGAAAAAAATGGGACAACTGTAATAGCATAATCAATAAAACATAGTTTAAAAAACCACTCTCACAGACACACCCGGAATGTTTGGCCAACTATCTAAGCATCCCGAGGCCTAGTCAAGTTACACAGAAGATCAACCATCCCTGGCAATAAGCAAGCAAACAGTACACATATAATGTATGTTCAGGGAGCAATTAGAAAGTAAGAAAAAAACGGAGCAGGGTGAGGGACTAGAGAACAGTGGGGACAGAATGATAAGCACAGAGAGTGTCTAAAATAAGTATTCGTTAAATGAAAAGTGCAGGGGACCCTTGACCAGTGTGGGGTGCGGTAATGACCCCCTGTGAAGTTGAAAAGCCCAGTATAACCTTTGGCTCCTCAGTAACTTAAATACTAATAGCCTTTTTTGACTGGAAGCCTTACTGAAAAAACAGTTAATACATATTTGTATGTTCTATGCATTATATATATACTGTGTTCTTACAATAAAGTAAGCTGGAGAGTAGAAATGTAAGAAACTCATAAAAAAGAGAAAATACACTTACAATGAAAAAAATCTGCTTATTAGTAAGTACATTTCCACAAAAAAAAAGCCTAGGCCCAGATGGCTTTATTACTAAGTGTTTTCAGATATTTGAGGAAGCATTATCACATATCTTGCACAAACTATTTTGGAAAATAAGGGGAGAGGGAACACTTTTAGCTTATTTTCTGAGGTCACTATTACCCTGATACCAATGCCAGACAGAGACATCACAGGAAATGAAACCTACAAATTATCTCTTGTGAACATGCATGTAGAAAGAGTAACAAAATAACAGCAAAACAAATTAGTAATGTATTAAAAGTATTGGACAATATGAACAAGTTGTGGTTATTCTAGAAATGCAAGGAAGTTTAACATCTGTCAATCAGTTACTACAATATACTCTGCTAGTAAATATGGACAATAACCATATGGCCTTTTCAGTAAACATAAAAAACTTGACAAAATTTAAAACTTGTTCATGATAAAATCTTTTGAACCTACTAGGAAACTTCCTAATCATTGTCTAGGGCGTGTACAAAAATTGTATTGCTGTGAGAATTTTATAATTTTCATTTTTTATTTATATCATCTATTTCTGATTTTTTGCTTATGATGCTATAGTACAGTCTTTCATTTTTTTCTGTTTTGATATCTGGTGGTTTCATCACCATTTATAGAAAATACTATCTTTTCCCCCATTGAATTCCTTTGACACTTTGTCAAAAATCAGTTGAACATATATGTGTGGGTCTGATTTTGTTCTATCTCATTTCATTGCATAAGTTGATCCAATGCCATACCATCTTGAGTATTCTAGTTTTACATTATGTCTTGAAATCTGAGAATATAAATGTTTCAACTTTGTTCTTGTTTTCCAAAATTGCTTTAGCTATTTTAGAGTCTTTACATTTTCATGTAAAGTTTGGAGTTACGATGTGATTTCCCTTAGGCAACTTTCTGATTGCATTGAGTGTGTAGAACAACCCCTAAAGAAGACGCATCATTTTATTTCGGTCATCTTTCATTTCTCTCTGCAGGGTTTTTTTTTTTTTCTCCCTCCTCTGCAGTGTTTCTCTCTGCAGTTTTTAGTTTTGTAGGCATCTGGTACAGATTTTGATAAATTTATCTCAAGTATTTTTTTTTATTTTAAGTGGTATTAAAATATTTTTCAGGTAATTTGTTGCAAGTATACAATAAAATGATTGATTTTTAGATATTGAACTTGTATCCTTCAGTCTTGCTAAATTCACTTATTTCTGGTAGCTTTTTAAAAAATAGAATTCATAGGATTTACTTTATACAATCATGTCATCTACAGTTGAAGCATTTATACTGCCTTTCTTGTATAAACTTACTGCAAGAACTCAAAAAGTTGATGAGGGCGTATGTTTCTTTATATCAGTACTTCACCTGATAAATTCAGTAGAAATGATAGAATTGTAAAAATCCTATTTCAGTAGGCCTAATAACGCATTCGATGTAGGCACTGGTCAAAAATGGATGCTAAAATTAGCAGATGAAAAATTGAGAGGAAACTTTATGTTCAGTATATCAGGTTGATACTGTGTGAAACTACACACCAGTTTTAACAGTGCAACAAAATGGGATGACCAGACATTATGTATATGCATGTATGATGTGATAGAACATTCCACTCAGTCTTTTTCAGTTTCTGTTTTTTCCTTTATTGTGTTGATATAAAACACAATACTTTTGTTCTCTACTTTTTTCAACATGTGCAACATACTTAGTAATAGCTGTTTTAGTGTTCTTATCTATTGGTTTCCTCATTGCTAACAGTTCTGAGACTGTTTTTATTGATTGGTTTTCCTTTTGGCTATGGATCATGTTTTCCTGTTTCTTGGTATGCCTATTTTTTTGTTTTGTTTCACTGGATGTTGGACATCACAAATTTTACCTTGCTGGGTTCCAGCGTTTGCTGTATTTCCTTAGGGTAGTATTGGGCTGTCTTCTGACATTCAGTTTAGCCAGTTGAAATCCATTTGATCATTTTGAGTCCTAAATTTTATATTTGTGCAAGTCCAGCATCTTTTTAGTGTAAGACTAATTTATAAGTTCCTACACATAAGAGTATACATTTCTGAGGACCCCGCGCCATGCTCCATGTACTGTGCTGTCTGCATTCCAGTCGTTAGCAGTTTGTTCTCTTCTTGTGTGTTTGTGGTGCGCACCCAAGGACGCCTTTCTGAAAGTTACCAAAGAACATGTGTGCCCACGCGTGCACGCTCACGCACATTCTTGTTCTTTGTCTCACTTTCTCCCTCTCTCTCTCGCTCTGTCTCTGCTGCTCCCTTTTTTTCTGTTCTCTACCCTGTAAATTTTAATGATCTTTTCCCCATCACCCACACCCTAAAACTACCTGTCTCTTCAGTTCATTGAGATTGTCAGGCTCTGTTAGGCTTTTGCTTTGCATTGTGGTCTAGAGACTGCCAGAAAGTAGTAAAATTGGATAGTATAGTTGTCATCTTAGGGTTTTGTTTTGGTTTTTGGTTTTTATTTTCTTGGGGAGCGCAGTGCTGTCCTACCTGTTTTCCAGAGTTTTGAAATTGTTGTTTTATGTATTTTGTTTATTCATTTTGGAGAGTGAATCTAATACGTCTTATTTCATCGTATATGAAAGCAAACTTTTATAAATTTATTTTTGTTTTGTGTATTAAAATCTAATGCATAAATACATCTAATAATTAGATGGTGTAAAAGTTGGGGAAATACAAAACATACAGTTCTACTGCTTAAGAAATACAAGTGATTTTTTTGTTATATTCAAAATTGCATTTGGATTTTGACTAGAATTTTGTTATAAACTAATCTTTGTATATAACCTTATACTTTATGGAAAATTGACGTGCTGTCGTTTCTTTCATTCAAGCCCTGTTTCCAGTCCATCAGTAAAATTATAAATTTTTATAAATGATTTCTATATTTCTTTAAGTTTACTTTTTGGTACTTTATATTTTGTTTGCATTATTTATTAATGGAGGTTTCTTCTATTTGGTTATTTTTGCATAAATTATTTTATTAATTTTTATTTATATAATATTTTAAATTGCTTTAAAAATTTTTAAATGCATTCCACATATTATGTTAACCTTTTGTATAGCATAATTAAAAAGTATATTTTTATATTCCCCCATTTTAAAAAATATATTTTATTGATTATGCTATTACAGTTTTCCCAATTTTTCCCCATTTTGTCCACCTCCCCTCTGTACCTCCATTCCCTCCAACAGTCCCCTGCCTTAGTTCATGTCCATGGGTGATACATGTAAATTCTTCAACTAGTCCATTTCCTATACTCTTCTAACATTTCCTTGTCTATTCTGTACCTACCAATTTGTACTTCTTAATCCCTGCACCTTTTCTCCCATTCTCCCCTTTTACCCTCCCAGCTGATAACCCTCCAAATGATCTCCATATCTATGATTCTGTTTCTGTTCTGCTTGTTTGCTTAGTTTGTTTTTTAGAGTCAATTGTTGATGGTTGTGAATTTATTGCCATTTTAATGTTTATACTTTTGATTTTTTTCTTAAATAAGTCTCTTTAACATTTTATATAATAATGGCTTGGTGATGGTGAACTCCTTTAGCTTTGCCTTGTCTGGGAAGCAATTTTCCCACCCTTCAATTCTAAATCAGAGCTTTGCTGGGTAGAATAATCTAGGCCTCTTGGTCCTTGCTTTTCATCATTTTGAATACTTCTTGCCACTCCTTCTAGCTTGCAAAGTTTCTGTTGAAAATCAGCTGACAGTCTTATGGGAACTCCTTGTAGGCAACTCTGCTTTTTTCTTGCTGCTTTTAAGATTCTCTCTTTATCTTTAATCTTTGGCATTTTAAAAATGATATGTCTTGGTGTGGTCCTCTTTGGGTCCTTCTTGTTTGAGACTGTCTGTGCTTTTTGGACTTATATGTCTATTGCCTTCACCAAATTAGGTAAATATTCTTTCATTATTTTTTCAAATAAGTTTTCAATTTGTTTCTTTTCCTCTTCTTCTGGCACCCCTATGATTCAGATATTTGTATGTTTGAAGTTGTCCCAGAGACTCCTTAGCCTGTCCTCATTTTGTTGGATTCTGTTTTTCTTCTTGCTGTTCTGATTGAATGTTTTTTTTTTTCTTCATGTTCCAAATCGTTGATTTGATTCTGAGCTTTATCCACTCCACTATTGGTTCCTTGTAGTTTTCTTTATTGCACGTAGTGTAACCTTCATTTCTACCTGGGTCTTTTTTATGCTCTTGGAGTATCCATTGAGTTCCTTGAGCATCCTAATACCCAGTGTTTTGAACTCTGTATCTGATAGATTGCATATCTCCCTTTCGTTTAGCTCTTTTTCTGGAATTTTGATCTGTTCTTTCATTTGGGCTGTTTCTTTGTCTCCTCATTTTCACAGCTTCCCTGTGTTTGTGTCTGTCTATTAGGTAGAGCTGCTTTAACTCTGTCTTAGTAACATGGCCTATTGTAGAAAAGCACACTGGTAAGTTGGATGGGAGTAGAGCCTTAGGTAGTTGCCAGAGTGGGGCAACCTGTGTGAACCAGGTTTGATGGAGTCTGATATGATGTCACTGCTCTTTGGCTCTGTAGGGAGGCCTCATAAAGTGGACACTGCCTGCTGTCTGGTCCCTGGAGTTTTATCCAGGGATGGGGGGTTGTTCCCAGCACTGGCCCTGATGCCAGTCACTTCAGTTTCTCCCAGTATGCCACTGGTGCCCTTCCAGCTGCTTCCCGGTGCTGGAGCCCAGAGGGAGTGAATCCGTGTTAAGTCCTTAGTCCATTGCGGACCCTCTAACAGGAGACTCCTGAGAATCCTGCAGCTTCTTCCACCGCCCCAACCCCCACTGTTTTTTACAGCCAGAAGTTATGGGGACTTCTCTTCCTGGCACTGGAACCCTGGGTTGGGTGGTCTAGGTGTGGGGCCGGGATCCTTCACTCTGAGGTATCCCTACCAATTTTTATCTACCACATGTGGGTGTGGGACTGGCTATTCAGTGTCCCTTTGCCTCCGCCCCTCCTACCTGGGCTGAATGTGACTTCTTTAATTCATTAGTTGCTGGGCTTCCATACAGCTTGATTTTTTGACGGTTCTGGTGATACTTGTTTTGTAGTCTAGTTGTAATGTTTGCTGTGGTTGTGAGAGGAGGTCAACCATGTTTATCTACGCCTCCATCTCGATTGGCATGTCCCTCCCATCTTTTTTAAAATTTAGTTTAATTTTTTAAATGGAAATGTGAGTCTCTCTTTATTTTTGCTTTCTTTTTTTATTTGCTTAGAAATCTTTTTCCCAGATAAAGAATATAAAAATACAATTTCTCTTAATACTAATTTAGTTTTCATTTTTTCCCAAAGAGCTAGTCAGTGGCTCCAGTGCTGTTTTTAAATGAATCACCTCTGTTACTACATTTCTTTATATATTCAAATGTGAATATTTTTAAAGTTGTTTATAGCTGTTGTCTAATACTGCTCCCAGAATACTATAATAATTTACTTTTATAAAATATTCCATAATCATGGCTTTAGTCTATATTGGGTGTGTTTTTACTTTTATTTAACTCATATTGGTAGATGTTCAACAATGGCAGTTAGCAGGGGTCTTTTATAATCAGTTTTATAGACTAGATGAAGGCAGAAATTTTAGAAGAATTTTCACACACAATTGTATTGAGATCAGTTATATCTGTTTTGTTTTTAAGAAAATTTTATTAATAAAAGTGATAGGACCAGAATTTCTTGGTTAACATCTAGGTTTTTTAGGCTGTTTGTTTCTTTCCTATATTGATATATTTCATTGATAACCTTTGCTAAAGAAATTGTTTTTCTGTTTTTATAGTTTTGGTAAGCAGTTTGGAGGAAAAAGAGGATGTGATTGTCTTGTATTAGAGCCTTCAGAAATGATTGTGGTAAGAACTTTAAAGAATGCTGAATTGTTTTTGCTTGCTTCAGTTTCAACTTTAAATGCAGTAGGCTTTTAAACATGCGAGGAGGTTCCATTACGGTGACTTTTTAAATGTTTTATTGAGGAGCATCAGAACATCTAACAAGTTTGATACACTTTCATCTACTTAAATTTTTTTTGATCCTTGCAAGAAATTGAAACATGACACAATTTTATATAACGTATTCCAAATTTGGTAGTTTCTTTTACCACTTCTACCAGAAAATTTAAAGAGGTTTTAAAAAGTGACCCCGATTTTTCAAGTGTTTTTGTTTTCCTCTTCAAAGTAATTAATAATCTTTGAACATCCATATGCTGTGTCCTCAACGTGGGGTAAAGAGATAGAAAAAAATAAAAGACAATTTTATTCAAGTAAGAAATGGTTTAAATTCTGTTATTTGTAAGAGTGTACTTAGGAATAATTCTATACTTTTTCCTAAGAAAACTAGGTAGTTGATGTAACTTGAGAAAAGTCTGGCTTTTTTCTTTTTAAGCATTAGAATAATCTAGAACACAGCTCCCTTTTACCTTGTTCTTAGATGACCTCACTAAAAAGTAGCTTATACTGAATGGGCTCATTGTCCTACTAGCATCTCATGTAGATGATCATGTCATCTGATTTGATTTAAACTATTGAGAAATGAGGTTGAATTCTTAATGAAGCATTTTAATGCCAGGGCACTAAAAAATCTAAACCACTTTTCCATTTTACGGTGCTGTAGTCAGATTGACATCTTCACATAGTTTGTTTTCTCTTGGCCAAACTGCATCATCTACATCATCATGAATTCAGTGTTCTGTATTTTATAAAAGCGACTGGATTTTTAGCTTGCAAAAGACAAAGATTATGTCTTATTCAGAGTGGAAACAGTAAGTATTAGAAAGTGTTCTAATAATACTTTCTGCAGTAAGTATTCTTACCGCATAGTAAGTATTCAGTCACTTGTGCTTGAATTCAAGTTCAGACTCTACATGTTGTTGGTAAGTGTTGGGTTTAGATGGCATATTTATTAAGGCCTCAGTACTACATTTTCAAAATAAACATATTGAGGAACATGGCAAAGAAGCTGCATTGGACATTGCTGGTTTTCTCCCTCCCCGGTTGGGACCTTTTGTGTCCCTCACACTTTGCAGGATGAGAGGGGCGCTTTCACTGCGGGGCTCACTTGTTGCTGTGGGAGGTGCACCTAATGTAAAGTCTGCCATCCTAGCCGTTTTTAACGTAAAGTCTGCCGTCCTAACCGTTTTTAACGTAAAGTCTGCCATCCTAACCGTTTTTAACGTAAAGTCTACCATCTTAACCATTTTTAAGAGTGCAGTTCATTGCATTTACTTATTAAATTACTTTTCTTTTGAAATTAAATGGAAGCTTATACTTTCCCCACCCCAGCCCTGTGGTTAGCCTTTTCTCTGAGCAGACCTGCTTGGTTTTAGTGGAGGAGGCGGTGCTGTTTAGAGACCGGGATCTGGCTGCTGGTGGTTTTCGTCGCTCCAGGTGACTCATTGCTATCAGGGCCTCTCCGTGAAGACAACTAGAGAGCATGTCTGAGTGTACACACACCCACGCGTATCAGTATTTTTTATGCCTGCATAGCTATGTTTAAAACCTAGAGTTTATTTTTGTTTTTCCCTTTTGCTTATTTGTACCTCTTTTCTCTAATAAATAAGAAACTCGCTTTCCATTATCATCAATATATCTACTTACATATAAGGTAGTTGAAGAATCGCTTGCCCATAACATTGCAGGAAGTAACACTGTTAGCTAGAGTATGAACATACACACATACATATATTTTAAGTGTACACTTTCTTGAGATTTTAAAAATGTGTACTCCTTAAAACCTACCTCCCTATCAGAATATAAAATATTTCCATCACTCGCTCTATAATGTGAAGAACTATTCCAAGAATTAGAGGGAGCAGGAAAAAGGACACAGGAGCCTGATTGAAGGGGCACATTGGCTAAATTTGGGACAATTTGGTAATCCAAATTAAAAATCATAGTAATTGATAGTACCCCTATGTATAACAACAATTTTTAAGCTCTACAGAAGGAAGGAAGGAAGGAAATGAAGAAGAAAGGAAGGGGTAGGGAGAGGGAGGAAGGAAAGAAGGAAGGAAATGAAGAAGAAAGGAAGGGGTAGGGAGAGGGAGGAAGGAAAGAAGGAAGGAAGGAAAAGTTTTTCTTAATTGTCCAATGCCAACTAATAAACATGGAGCAAATAGTCTAGAACACCATTAATGAATGCGAAAACGTGTGACTGATGTTTACTTAGAAACAAAATACCACTTAGTCTCAGAGTTATCTCTCCACAGATCTTTTACAAAGGGAAACTTACCACACTTCTGATGGGCAGGCATACAGGGTGCCACTGTGCACAAGTCACCCTGCCACCGTCAGTGTGGATACAAACCGATGTCACGCCACTCCTGACATGACTCACTGAGAAGGACAGACATCATTTGTGCTATATTCCTGTTAGAAATGGATGCCTGAATGTAATTTTTAGGAAATAATCAGGCAAACAAATTTAAGACATTCTACAGATTGACTGATCTATATTCTTTAAAACATCCCAATGTCAAGAAACAGATGAAGGAACTGTTCCTGATTAAAGGAGAAAAAAAGACATAACTAAATACAATGCTTGGTTTTTCACTGAATATTAAGGGAGGGTGGTGCTTAGGTATAAATGTTGTTGGTACAATTGACCAAATTTGAATATTGACTGAAGTTTATTAGGTGGTATTTCCTGATTTTGATTACTGAGGTTTGTAAGACAAAGTTTTTGTTCTTAGGAAATGTATGTTGACATATTTGGGGCCAACAATCACTCTCTTATTCAAATTTATACTCAAGTGATTCAGAAAAAAAAATGCATGTATATACATAAATATTTCGAAATCACGAAAAAATGACATCAAGTATATATACTTGTGGTTGGTAACTTTGAAATTTCAAAACCACATTTTATTGATGATCAGCATAGTTTAAAATGCTTTATGAGTTATAGGAGAAAATGATTTGAAATGATTTTAAGATTTTCTTTTATTGAATTTACTAGGGTGACATTGGTTAATAAAATTATATAGGTTTAAGGTGTACAGTTCTATAATACATCATTTGTATATTGTATTGTGTGTTCACCACCCAACTCATGTCTCTTTCCATAACCATTTGTCCCTCCTTGACCCTCTTCTGCCTCCCCCTACCCAGTTTCCCTCTGGTAATGACCATACTGTTGTCTGTCTGTAGCACAGGTGACAAACACAAAGGCCCGCGGGCCAAATCCGGCCCTCCACCTTGTTTTATTTGGCCCGGCACCTTGTTTCTACCTGGTGGCAGCGCTGAGCCCTTTGCCCCCAGTTAAGGAGTAGTTACATTTATACAGTCCTGAAATTACATTCAGCCCTTTGAAGGCAACTGCAAGGCTGATGTGGCCCCTGGTGAAAATGAGTTTGACACCCTTGGTCTATAGGATTCTTTATTTTTCTGAATTCCTTCACCTTTTTCACCTAGTCTCCCAATACTTTCCCCTCTGACAATTATGAGTGTGTTTCTGTTTTGTTTGTTGATTTATTTTGTTCATTAGATTCCACATATGAGTAAAATCATATGGTATTTGTCTTTCTCTGACTGGCTTGTATCACTCACCATAATGCTCTCCAGTCCCATCCGTGCTGTTGCAAAGGGTAAGATTTTCTTCTTTTTAACCACCAAGTCGTGTTCCATTGTGTAAATGTACCACAGTTTTTTTATCCACTCATCTATGATGGGCACTTGGGCTGCTTCCAAATCTTGGCTATTGGAAATAAAGCTGCAACGAACATAGGGGTGCATATACTCTTTGAATCATTGTTTTCGGTTTCTTCTGATATGTACCCAGAAGTGGAATTGCTGGGTCAAAAGTCAGATCCATTTTTAATGTTTTGAGGTATCTCTATCCTGCTTTCCGCAGTGGCGGCACCAATCTGCATTCCCATCAACAGTGCAGAAGGTTCCCCTTTCTCCGCATCCTCACCAGCACTTGTTGTTTGTTGATTTATTGATGGTGGCCATTCTAATGGGTGTGAGGTCATACCTCACTGAGGTTTTAATTTGTGTTTCTCTGACCACTAGTGACATTGAGCCTCTTTTCCTATGTCTATTGGCCATCTGTATGTCCCCTGTGGAAAAGTGTCTCTTCAGGTCCTTCGCCCCTTTTTTAATTGGATTGTTTGGTTTTTTTTGGTGTTGAGTTTTATAAGTTCTTCATAGATTTTGGATATTAACCCCTCACCTATGCTCTCCCATTCAGTGTGTTGTCCTTTCATTTTGTTGATGAGGTTTCCTTTGCCGTGCAAAAACTTTTTAGTTTGATGTGGTCCCATCTATTTATTTTTTTCTTTTGTTTCCCATGGCTGAGGAGATATAGGAAAAAATATATTGCTATGAGAAATGCCTGAGATTTTATTGCTCATATTTTCTTCTAGGATTATTTGGTTTTGAGTGTTACATTTAAGTCTTTAATCCCTTTCAAGTATTATTTTTGTGTGTGGCTTAAGGAGGTGGTCTGGTTTTATTTTTTTGCATATACATGTCTAATTACTCCAACATCATTTATTAAACAGACTATTTTTACTCCATTCTATGTTCTTGCCTTCTTTGTCAAATATTAATTGACTGTAAAGGCATGAGTTTATTTCTAGGCTTTCTGCTCTATTCCATATGTCTGTTCTTATGCCAGTACCATCCGGCTTTGATTACTGTGGCCTTGTAGTATAGTTTGATATCAGATAGCATGATTCCTCCAACTTTGTTCTTCTTTCTCAAGATTGCTGTGGCTATTTGTGGTCTTTTGCGGTTCCATATTAATTTTTGAAATAATTGTTCTAATTCTGTGAAATATGCTATTGATAGGGTTTGCTTTGGGTAGTATGGACATATTAATGATGCTAATTCTTCCTACTCATGAACATGGTAAATACTTCCACTTACTTGTATCTTCTTTAATTTCTTTTTCAGTATCTTACAGTTTTCCAAGTACAGGTCTTTTACATTCATGGCTAAATTCATTCCTCGGTATTTTAGTTTACTTTTTTACGCAGTTGTAGTTGGGATTGTTTCTTAGTTTTCCTTTCTAATAGTTCCTTATTGGTGCATAAAAATGCAACTGAGCCCTGACTGGTGTGGCTCAGAGGGTTGAGTGTTGTCCTGAGAACTGAGAGGTCACTGGTTCAATTCCCGGTCAGGACACATGCCTGGGTTGTAGGCTACATCTTAAGTTGGGGGCTTGCAAGAGGCAACCAATTGATGTTTCTCTTGCACATTGATGTTTCTTTTGCTCTCTTTCTCCCCCCCCTAAAAATAAATAAAATGTTTTAAGTAAAATACAACTGACTTCTCAATAGTTGTTTGTATCCTGCTTTTACTGAATTTACCATATTTTGCCATGTGTAATGCACACTTTTTTGCCCAAATTTTTGAGGGAAAAGTAAGGAGTGCATTTATACCTGGGTAGTACTGATTTGTTACTGCTGCATAAAATTTCTTGTACCTTGTATCTGTTCTTGTGTTTTGTAATTATTTGTTACATAAAATTTCTTGTACCATAGTATGTTAAAAAAAATGCTAAAATTCCTTTATAATAAAAACGTATGTCTAAATATAAGTAAAAATTCAATTAAAATGAAAGATTTTTTTCCTGAAAGTTTGGGCCAAAAAGTTGGGTGCACATTATACTGGGAAAAATATGGTATTTATCAATCCTAGTCAATTTTTTTTTTGGTGGATTCTTTAGGGTTCTGTATATACAGTATCATGTCATCTGCAAATAATGACATTTTTCTTCTTTTCTGATTTCAGTGCCTTTTATTTCTTCTTGTCTGATTGCTGTGGATAGGACTTTCAGTGCTGTGCGGAATAAGAGTGGTGAAAGCAGACATCCCTGTCTTACTCTCTATGTTAAGGGAAATGCTTTGAATATTTGCCCATTGGTATGATGCTGGCTGTGGGTTTGTCATAGTTGGCCTTTATTATGTTGAAGTATGTTCTCTCTACACCCACTGTACTGAGAGTTTTTATCATAAATGAGTAACTGATTTTATCAAATGATTTTTCTGCATGTATTGGTATGATCATGTGATTTTTTTATCTTTCATTTTGTTTATGTGGTGTATCGTGTTTATTGATTTTCAGATATTGTACCAACCTTGCATCCCAGGAGTAAATCCCACCTTATCGTGATGTATGATCTTTTTAACGTGTTGCTGGATTTGGTTTGCTAATACTTTTTTGAGGATTTTGGCATCTATTTCCACTAGGGATATTAGCCTATAATTTTTTTCTTTGCAGTGTCTTTATCTGGTTTTGGAAATAGGATAATGCTGGTCTCGTAAATTGAGCATGGGGGTTTTCTCTCCTTGAGTTTTTTGAAATAGTTTGAGAAAGATAGGTGTTAGTTCTTTTCTGAATATTTTGTAGAATTTGCCTATGGGAGTTTTTTTATTACTACTTCAATTTCACTAATTGTAATCTGTCCATTTATATTTTCAGATTCTTACTGATTCCATTTTGGAAGATTTTATGTTTCTAGAAATTTATCTATTTCATCCACAATGTCCACTTTGTTGGCTTGTGGTTGTTTGTAATAAATATTTTCTTATAATCTCTTACTCTGTGAAGTCAGTTGTTACTTCTGTTTTCGTTTTTTATTTTCTTTATTTGGGTCCTCTTTTGATGAGGCTAGTTAAAAGTTTGTCAATCTTGTTTATCTTTTCACTGATACAGCTCTTGTTTTTATTGATTTTTGTATTTTTTAGCCTCTTTTGTTTATTTCTGCTCTAATCTTTATTATTTTCTTCCTTTTACTCGCTTGGGGCTTTGTTAGCTGTTTTATTTCTCATTCCTTCAAGTGTGAAGTTACATTGTTTATTTGAGATTTTTCCTGTTTCTGGTTTTCTTGTTTCTTAATGAGTGCTATGAATTTTCCTCTCAGAACTGCTCTCGCTGTGCTCTGTACGTTTTGAGTTGTGCTCTCTTTTTCATTCGTTTCAGGTATCTTGATTTATTCCTTGATCTCATTGTTAACCCAGTGTGTGTTTTTCAGGTTTTTTTCTTGTGTTTGATTTCTAGTTTCATACCATTATGGTTAGAAAAGATGTTTGATATGATTTTTTAAAGCCTGTTTTGTCAGATATAAGTACTGTTACACCAGCTTTTTTTTTTTTTTTCATTTTCATTTGTATGAAATATCTTTTTACATCTCTTTACTTCTAGTCTGTGTGTATCTTTTGCTCTGAGGTGGGCCTCTTGTAGACAGCATATATATTGGTCTTCTTATCCATTGTGCTTAACCCAGTGCCTTTCAATTAGAGTATTTAAATCATTAACATTGAAAGTGATTGTTACTAAGTACGTATTTATTGCCATTTTATATTTTTATACCTATGTTTCTCTTTGGAGGTTCTTCTTAATAAAGACCCTTTAACATTTCTTGTAATACTGGTTTGATGGTAACAAACTCCTTTAGGTTTTTCTTGTCTTGGAACTCTGTGTTTCTCCTTAAATTTAAATGATAGCCTTGCTGGATAACGAACGTAGTCTTGATTGTAGGTTCTTGCTTTTCATTACTTTGAATATTTTATGCCAGTCCCTTCTGACCTGAAATGTTTTTGTTGAGAAATCCTCTGACAATCTGATGGGAGCTCCCTTGTATGTAACTGTCTTTCTCCTGCTGCTTTTAACGTCCTGTCTCTCTTTAACCTTTGCCATTTTAACTGTGATATCTTGGTGTGGGCCTCTTTGGATTTGTCTTGCTTAGGACTCTTTTTAGCTTCCTGGACTTGTGGGTCTTTTTTTTTTTTCATCAAGCTAGGGAAGTTTTCATCATTATTTCTTCAAACAGGTTCTCAATTTTCTCTTCCCATTCCAATACCCCTGTGATGCCAGTGTATTTACGAGTTGTTTATTATTTCATGGATGCTGGTATGAGACACTTGGCCAGAAACAACAAACTTTATGACTTACCATGTAACAAGCAGAATGATGATTAGCATATTTCCTTAGGTTTCCGTTTCTCCCCACGTCCCGTGGAGGCAGTGCTGGATGGCCTAGGTGGATACCAGACACAGTAGGCTTGCACTGTGGCTAAGAAACACTGAGCTTGGGGAATTTACTGGTTTTATGTCAGGAAACCTGCTCTTCCAACAGGAACATTACCTTTTCCTTCAGGATTGCTCGTTACAAACACAACTGTGAGAAATGGCTAAGTGAATGAGTGGTTAGGACTTTGTATTTTTGGCAAACTCAGCGAAATGTGTAGAAGCACAAGAGGCCCAAGGAAGACTGCCTTTTCCAAAAGATAGTAGAAGGGTAATAAGAAAACAAGCGGACAATAACAAGTATTGGCAATCGTATAGTGTAATGATTTTCAGCTGTCATGCCACAAGAATTTTTAAAACGTGCGATATCTGATTATTTAGTCAGGGGCACTGACGTGTTTTCCCTTAGATTGTCAAAAAGTGTGACAATAGCCAACACAACAATAGCTGTTTGGTGTAAGTACCCTTTCTTGAGCCATAAATATATAGGTCATTTATTGATAATAGAGTTGCATCTTACTTGTCATGTCACATAATAATATTGTGTCTGATTGATTAATTCTTGGTACCAGAAGTCCTTATATACAAATATAAGCACATGATTTTTTAAAAAGTCACTTTGGAGCAAAAAGGGAAGGTAATTACTATTATTATTTTTTGTAAATCATTCCAAATTATACCTATTTTTTGCCAATTTGGCAAAAAATATATTTTTTGGTTTGCTGCAGAATTTTAGTAATTAGTTTATGTGTGCCTTGAGATGAAAAAGGTGGAAAATCACCGATACAGAGAAATTAAAGCCCTCGTACATTGCTGGTGCAAATATAAAATGGTACAACCACTTTGGAAAACAGTTTGATAATCCCTCAAAGAGTTAAAAATAGTTACCATGTGACCCATCAGTTTCACTCCTAAATATATACCCAAGAGAACTGAGAACATGAAAAATCTTGCTCACTACTGTTCATAATATTCATAGTAGCTGAAAAGTGGAAACAAATCAAATGTCCATCAACTTGATAAATGAATAAACCAAGTGTTATATGTCCGTATGATGGAAAATTATCTGCAATAGGAAGGAGTCAAGTATTGATACATACTATAATATGGATGAACTTTGAAAACATCATTTAAATAAAAAAGAAGCCAGGCAGAAAAAGCCACGTACGGTATGATCCCATTCATATTTATATGAAATATCAAGAGGAGGGAAATCCATAAGACAAAAAATAGATGCTAATGGATAGGGGTGTGGTTTTTTTGGTGGGGCATGATGAAAATGTTCTGAAACTAGATAATGGTAATAGTTGTACAACTTTGCATGAATACATCAAAACCCACTGAATTGTACACTTTAAAAGGGTGAATTAGCCCTGGCTGGTGTGGCTCAATGGATTGAGTACCAACCTGCAAACCAAAGTGTTGCTGGTTCAATTCCCAGTCAGGGCACATGCCTGGGTTGTGGGCCAAGTCCCCAGTAGAGGGGGCTGGAGAGGCAGCCACACATTGATGTTTCTCTCTCTCTCTTTCTCCCTCCCTTCTTCTCTCCCTAAAAATAAATACAGTCTAAAAAATGGGAGAGGTATAAATTATATGGTATATGAATTATATCTCAAAAAATTGCATGTGAAAAAGAATACAAAGACAAAGGGTATTCGAAAAGGTAGAAATGCGAAACAAAAATACAGATTTTCCTAACTACAAGAAAACCCCTTTTATTTAAAAGCAAAGAATACACATTTCAAAGAGAATAAAGCACAGTATACGTAATTATAAAACGTTATCACAAAATTGGGATAAATATTAGTCATACTAATAAATGTGAATGGGCTTTGTCCACATATTATAAGGAAAATGCTATTGTCATTAGGAATCTTTTTTTTTTTCTAACATAGTTACACAAATTTAAAGATATTAAGTAAAATTCCAGTCAAAAATTTGAATTGTAAAAATGTCAGTATCAACATATGACTTTTCTTTTTCTTAAAAATATTTCCCAAGTTGGTTCACTCTATGAAAAGAGTCCCTTGGGCTTTTTACTGCAAGAGCTTGGAAGAAGTGGAAACTAAGTTTTACTTACTTTTAGTGGTTAAAGAACCCAGGTTGTGGTGAGTAAATACCATTCCCTCGCTAAAAGGAAACGAGTCTCCATGAAATAAAGTGGCTGATATCATCACATGTGGAGCAGGTAATTATTTGACTGGGATTTCTTGTGGTAGAAAGCAAAGAAATACCAAAAACTATTGGGATTCTGCCAGAAGTTCATAGTTATTTAAAAGGGGTATCTGGAGTATCAAAAAATACTGCTAAATTTTATCAGAAACTTTTTTCTGCATTTATTACATTGATGTTTCTTTTTCTCTTAATCTCTTTGTGGAGGTCACAGTAAAAAAATTGCATCATAGGTCATGTGTATCCAAGAGATACATTCATTACTAGTATGTGCTGAAATGCAGGGGGAAAAAACATTTAAAACACTGTGAATTTGCATTTATTATAGTTATGTAATAAAATAGATGATTTTTAATTTGTATTCAGTTACAATCTAGAAATTATTAAACAACTATAAAAACAATAAAAATTTTTCTTTTCAAATAATGGAAATGTGGATATCGCTAAAAAGCACAACCAAAAAATGTCTTTAACATCAGTTAATCAGAATTTTCAGTATTTGATTTCGCAAAACAATTATAAAGTCTTGGTAAACAATTTTGCTAAGTTCAAGGCATAAATACTTTTCACAACACTTGCAAAAATATTTTGATAAGCCACTCAAGTATCATTCACTGAATTTGTTCAGCATCTCAAATAGATGTATTTTCCAACCATTTCCAATGGTAAATGAAAAAAAAAACCCACAGTACTGGCTTCTAAGTTTGTGGGGAGGGGGGAACCTACAGCAACACTAACTTCGGAGTTTGTGGTATCTCTCAAATACAATTTACTATTGAGTATCACACCCTTACAAAACACGTGTTATAACCAAACTGCTTAAACGTTACGGCTTCACATTAGTCATGTGCAGCGTGCAGCTGGTCATAACCTGGAGCCTGTGCACCTGATATAGGTAGCAGTGTTTAAGAAGGGAGTTTGTATCTCTCAGATCAGACATGACCTCCACGGTGTTAATATAATTTACATTAATAGAGCTTCTCATTTTAAACTACCCTCGCATGCCCAGTAAAACCTTGATGTGAGCTCTTTTTTTTTTCCCCTTGCATTTCTGGGCCCACTTTGATAATCAAGTTTAGAATTT
The DNA here is from genome assembly GCA_004026765.1 of Micronycteris hirsuta. NCBI lineage: Eukaryota > Metazoa > Chordata > Mammalia > Chiroptera > Phyllostomidae > Micronycteris > Micronycteris hirsuta. Next base: position 82,666 of record PVJI01001011.1, read on the forward strand.
TTGCATTTGTTATTTCTTATTGAGGTGTACCTGTGATTTTAATTTCTAGCAGTCTTTTGTCATATATTTGTATCAGGATACTACTGTGCGTCTTATTACTTGGGGACTGTTGCCTTTCTCATGGATTTGTGTAAGATTGATTTTGTGTTGTTTTAAACCTGGAATGCCTTCCACTTACTTTCCTTGTGATCGATGGCAGGTTGGATTAACTTTCCCCGCATGTGCTTTGTGTTTGTTCTTTCATTTGCCTGGGTTCTTGCTTTCTTTTGTAGTAAGCACCCTTTCCCCCACACAACAGTCCCTTAGGTACTGTGTTTGGTCTGTTCTTCTTGTGCTAACTCTAGCTACTTTTATATGCCTACTTAAAAGTGATCAAAGTTAGTAAGCAAACTTATGCAAGTTTAATGCTGGTGACAGAATCCAAGTGTAATTGCAGTTGTGTAGTGTAGTAGTTCTACTTACTTTCTGCCTTGTTGTATTCATTTGTGCAATCATTTATGCAAATATTTAATAATGTATTTAGCATTTTATTTTTGCTTTCAGTTCTTTCTTGTATGTAAGACCTTAACGTGCATGTGTTATGTCTGAGGTATACCCTTTAAATTGTTTTTTTATAAAGGTGTTTTGCTGGTAAATATCTCAACTGGGTGTATTTTGTGTGTGTGTGCACCTGAAAATGTCTTTATTTTGCATTCTTCTTGAGGATGGTTTTGCCATCAATGCAATTTTAGGAGGAGAATCTTTTTTCTTCAGGACACTCTGTACATTCTGTTTGCTGGAATCCATTGTTTGTGAGATGTCAGTGATTAATGTAATTGCCTTGCCTTTATAGCTGATATATATTTTCTCTCTGGCCTCATTAAAAGTCTTCTGTTTATCTTCATTGTGTGAATTTATAATTGTAGTTTCTAATTGTCCTGCTTTGGATATGTTGGCCTGCTTTGGGATTTTTTTTTTTTTTCTTTTTAATTAAAAAGTCATTTTCTCTTTGGTGTATGTCTCATTTCTCTTTTTGTTAATCACCTTCTTGAAATTTGTTTAGATAGATGTTTAATCTTTTCACACACCCCCACCGTATCTCTTACGATTTTCCTTTCATCTCTTCCTGACTGTGTGCTGCACACTGTGCACGTTTGTGTTTCAGACGGGACGTCTCTTCGCTTTCTTGTCCTTGTTACTGACACCTTGCCAGCCTGGCGGTGGTGACGAGGGCTCTTGGGGAAGAAAATTTTTTTTCTGTCCTGGTCAGTCCTTACCTACTTGGCTGCTATTTATAATCTCTGGCTCATTTTCAAGTTTCTTTTGTTTGAAAGTTTTTAAAATTATCGCTTTATATTTTCTGATATTTCCGGTATATTAGAATGCTTGCAAGTATGATTCTGCTGTGATCCTTTTTCTGTTTATTTTTGCTCATCGTGTCTTATTTGCTTACGTGATTGGATTTTCTTATGCTTAGGTGGGGTTTTTTGGTATGTTTGTACATGAGTGTATATGTCTTGAACTTTAGGTGTGGGAATTTTTTGAGGTTTGGCTTGAAGTCGCATTCTTGCAAAGAGTTTTAGATTTGTTTCTGTCCGTTGTGTGCGCACATGTCAGTCCTGAACTGCTTTAAATTCGCTGATGTGCTTACGCTGTTGCGAATTCAAACAGCAGACCTACATGTGGGATAGCTTGTTTTTTTAATTCTCAGGAAATGTTTTTTGTTTGGTTGCTTTTTTCCACTCTCTTCTCTCAGTGCCAAGCAGCTTTTCTCCCTGTCCCTGCAGGGTGGCCTTTACAGCAAGGGTGTGGCTATTTGGGATGAGTTTTCTGAGTAAGTCTCCTGTTGGATTCCCCATCTTTGGTGGATTTTCTATTTTATTTCCTGTCTCTCTTGCTCCCTACAACTCTCCAAGTGGAAGGCCTAGTCTCATAGAACAGAGTTGTTGTCTGGTAGATCCGAGGCTTTGTTGGTAGCCCGCCTCCTGGTGGTCTTGGTTTTGCTTCATTCTTGGTCTTTGGCTTTTTTACTTTTGTGCCATTTCAGTATGCAGCATTTGCAAAGCTTTATTTTCTAAAAGTCTCACATTTTGCTTGTATTTAAAGGGAACTTTGTTAAGGGCACTTAAACCTTTATACATTACTCAATTTTTTTCATTTGATACTTTTTCCAAAATTGAGGCTTAAAAACTCCTTCCCTAAATTCAGTTTACTACTACGCTTACTTTGAAAAGCCTTCATTGTTTAAATCTCTGCTTTTGTCTAATAAATGGTAGATATTAACACGTTAAATGCAGAGCCAGTTTTGCTGGGCATTCCGTTCAGGCAGCGGGCCGGCAACCACTCGACGGATGTTGAGTTAGAGTATAAACAGGCGCACAATGGTGCAGCCAATGCAAAACTTCACTAAAATTACAACATTTATTTTTTAACCTTGATACTGCCGGTCCCACGTACCGATGTTGCCCAAATGAAAAGTTCGCTGTCAGTCCCCAGGGACTGATGCCACACTTAACGCGTTAAAAGATTCAAGAATCTTATGATACTGGAATTTCACCTAAAGTAGATAATTTAGTTCATCCTTTGGGATAGGGCAGTATGAAGAAGATGAACTTTTTTGTCACATTTGGGTTTTGAGACCTTACCCACTTACGTGAATTACTTAGGTTTTGTGAGCCTCTGTAACATCTTTTAAAACTAGCTTGTAGTAAGGTCATTGTGAGCCTTGAATGATATAACTTAGAGTTTCTGATAGATGGCCTAGTGTAGTGGTTCAGGAAATACTCGTGGTTGTCCTTTTAATTTTTAGAAGAGGGAATTGAATTGCAAGGAGGAAGTATGTATTTGCTACCTATACCAAATTCTGCAATTGTTGAGCTGAAAATCAATTCCCTGTCTCTTCCCTGGATTTTACCTTTCAGAAGAGCATTGTTCGGTAACTTATTCTATCTGCCTGTATATTTCTTGAATACCTTATACATATTTCCAAGGACCTGACATAATTGGGGAGAGAGAATTTAATAGAATTTAATGTAATACCCATTATGTCAGGTTTATTGACTGTTAAGTGAACAGATATATGTACTATATAATACAGTTCCTGTCTTAGTTTGTTAGCTTGTTAGTGAGGTGGGCTTAGCTAATAATTATGGTCACTATGCTTAGTGCTATAGAAGAAGTAGCATCTTCCTGAGACAGAAGAGGGGTTGTTTGAATTGGGTCATGAAGTATGGGTCCGATGCCAGCAGGTAGGCAGAGGAGGAATAGACTTTTAGGCAGAAGTAACAGCAGTGTGTGCAAAGGCCTGGACGCTGTAGGGAGTTTGTCCTGTTTATGAGAAGTCTAGGTTTTACACACACAGTAAACCAGTCATGGTCGAGGAAAGGAATGTCTCTGGTGGTTATGGATGAGAAGGCAGTTGAGATGTGTCTTAAATGATAGTGTTTCAGCGTGTAAAAATAAAATGGGTAGGGTAAAACAAACTAAGGAAATAATTTACTTAGCATAATGGTCACATTGACTTGGCCACTTGTTCTTGAACTCTCACACCTAAAACAGCAGCTTAGACATCAGTCCTTTCTGAGAAGTCATCAGGGAATTTTGCATATCTCATTAGAGCTTTTATGTGAGAGGGGGTTTTTTGGGGGGGAAGGAAGAAAGGGAGTGGTTTTTCCAGGCTTACACATATAAAGTGATATAAATATTTTGGGGAGGGAGTATATGTGACTTTGAATATCCAGTGCAACAGTTTAAATTTTATTTGGTAACCATTAGTGGTCTGTTGAAGCATTCAGAACAAGAGACCTGACCTAGTGATGATTTATCTAGGTGATTTATCTGGCCATGCCAGATGAAGTTAGAGAGGAACATGTCTGAAGCGTCAGGATCACCTACTACTGTCTTTCAGGACTAAAGTGATTAACACTTGTGTAAGTGATAGTAATAATAATAAAAGAAAGGACTTTGTGAGGTTGATTTATACAAAGAATTGAAAAGTTCTAAGAAATGATTGAAGATAAGGCCCTGGCCAGTGTAGTTCAGTTGGCTGGAGTGTCGTCCTGTAAACCACAGGGTCGTCTGTTTGATTCCCCGTCAGGGCACATACCTAGACTGTGGGATCAGTGTCCAGTTGGTATGCGTATGAGAGGCAGCTGACTGATGTTTCTCTTCCTCTCACTCTCTTCCTTTCCCCTCTCTCTAAAAATCAATTTAAAAAAATTTTTTAAGGCCTGGCTGGTGTAGCTCAGTGGATTGAGCGCGGGCTGGAAACCAAGCGGTCCCACTTCGATTCCCATTCAGGGCACATGCCTGGGTTGCAGACCAGGTCCCCAGTGAGGGCCATGTGAGAGGCAACCACACATTGCTGTTTCTCTGCTTCTCTTTCTCCTTCCTCTCTCTCTAAAAATAAAATAAATAAAATCTTAAAAAAAATTTTTTTAAGAAGGAAAAAGATTAAAGATAAGGTTTGGAAGACAAGCAGGACTTGGAAATGTTGATGCAATTTCATACTTGGGTGACTAGGACATTTTTTATATTAGCAAAAGCTAGCACATTAGTAGAAAATGTAGTTGGGGAAAACAGATCATTGTTATTTATTGGATGTGAAGTTAATTATAAGGTACACTTTAGGACATATCCTTTGTAAAAGTAGGTTTTTAAAATTGTGGTTAGTCTGTAATTAGGCGGTGTGGTCTTGTGTCAGTAGCGTAAGTTTTGAAGACAGGACTGTATTCCAAATCACCTTTAATATGTTTCACTTTCTGAGACTGCAAAGTTATAAATCTCTTTGGATTTTACTTTGTTCAACTATAAACTACAGATAGTAAGACCTGCTTACAGGGCTGTTGTGTGAACTACATAGTGTGGTGTATATGCATGCTGGCTCATTTTAAGCCTTCAGTAAATGTTAGCTTTCCCTTCTTCTTTAAAAGATGCTTGCCTTATTTTTGGCTATTGCCATACATGAAGATGGACACCAAACACTAATACATTAATGTTTATAAAGTCATGAAAATCAAATCCTTGATTGTTTGCTCAATAAAATATGCATATAATTAGGCAGTTTGTAATTAGACTAACAAAGAAGTTAAAATTATTGAATGTGTAGGTGTAGTTAACAGCCTTCATTTCTGGTAAGTGACTTGACTCAGAGGATATATGTTTATGTGAGCAAGAGTGACTATTTCCTGGAAGGAAACTGTGGTCTCCAGATCTTTATAATAACATTACCTTTAATCTTTCTGAACTTACGAGCATTATACAGACTTTTCTTGAGGCAGTTTCTTGCTAGGAGTAAATGAAGCCTCCTTATGAGCTTGTTAAGACTCCATAGACTGTCAGTAATATGGAAAAATTGGATATTTAATCAGGAATGTGAACATGTGTTCCAGGTAGAGAATTCCAAAGATAATGAAGATAATATTCTCCAAAGAGAAATTCCCGCCAGACAGTCCCGACGAAGGTTCCGGAAGATTAACCATAAAGGAGAGCGCCAAACCATCACTGATGATGTGGACACGAACAGCTGCCTTTTGGTGAGTACATTTAGGAGCATTCCCTGGATCTTTCTCAGTTTTCATATACAGTATCTTTATTTTACATATATTTTGGAAATAATCAGCACTTAGGACTCTACGTGTCCAAGTTTGGGGCTAGTAAATATAGCTATGTAAATTTTAAAAATACTTCTGCTTGGTTGAGTTGGATAGAAATACTCTTTTCAGTGAGAGTTTACTTTTTTGGGTTTTTTTTTGAGAGTCGTGTTTTTATTTTCCTTTTAAATAATGTAAAAAATAATTCTTAGTGTGTTTTTTTAGACATAAATGTGGATTTTCCTGCCTTTTTGTTGCCTGAAAAGTCAGGTAATGGACTCATTGGGAGCTTTTTTTGTGATAACGCTATAAGGCATACAAAAGAAAGAAAAATATATCAATTATGTCCTTCGGGTGATGGACAGATAGGCGTAATGAATGCTGCTGCAGAAACATATGCAAGTGTTAAAGGTGTATTTCACATGGAAATATTGAAAAGGAAGCAGATGAGATAATTGTGTAACACCTGAAAGACCATAAGCTCTTTTTTCAGAAGTCTTCAGTTTTGTAAATGTAGATAACTTCATTTTAGACTAAAAAGTAGTTGAATAAAGAAGAATAATCAAAAAAGAATAAATCTACATTTATTTTATCAGTTTTCAAAGGAGTCATCACCCAAAATATAAAAACAATCTAGAGATTGAACACAGCAAAATTCTTCAGGGTATGTTTAGTTCCCTTTGTTGTCAGAAATACAAATTTACTTATTCCATGTTAGGAATAAAGAGGAATATTCATAAAGGGAGTAGTTTGTACTAGAATAAGAGTTAAATTTAAGGCAGCTCTAAGGATTTAGTCATTTGCATAATTGCACTGATTCAGTACATTCTATTTCTGACGATAAACAGTAACTGTCTGCATCCAGATAATAAAGAGTTCTCTTCCGATTCTTATGATTTAGTTTCTTTTTTATACTAAATTTCCCTGTCTCTAATTAATTTAAGCCAACATGTTTTGTCTTACTACATAAGTAACATGTGTCTATTTTAAATATGTCTAAATTTAAAAGTTGTTTAGTCTCACAACCCATTTATGTACCTATTGTCTTAATGATGTCATAATATTTCACTATAAAAATTGCCATAATTTATTCAGTTTTCAGTATTAGATAGTTTACATTTCTTTGTGGTTATATATTTTTTAACGTATCTTATTGACTATGCTATTACAGTTGTCCCATTTTTTTTCTCCTTTATTCCTTTCCACCCTGCACCCCCTCCCGTAAGTATTCCCTCCGCTTCATGTCCATGGGTTGTACATATAAGTTCTTTGGCTTCCTCATTTCCTATACTATTCTTAACCTCCCCCTGTCTATTTTGTACCTACCATTTATGCTTCTTATTCCCTGTACCTCTCCCCCATTCTCTCCCCACCTCTCCCTGCTCATATCCCTCTGTGTGATCTCCATTTCTGTGATTCTGTTCCTGTTCTAGTTGTTTGCATAGTTTGTTTTTGTTTTTTTAAGTTGTTGATAGTTGTGAGTTTATTGTCATTTTACTGTTCATATTTTTGATCATTTTCTTTTTCTTAGATAAGTCCCTTTAACATTTCATGGAGTAAGGGTTTGATGATGATGAACTCCTTCAACTTGACCTTATCTGAAAAGGACTTTATCTGCCCTTCCATTCTAAATGAAAGCTTTGCTGGATAGAGTAATCTTGAATGTAGGTCCTTGCCTTTCATGACTTGAAATACTTCTTTCCAAGCCCCTTCTTGCCTGCAAGGTTTTTTTGTTTGTTTGTTTGTTTGTTTTGAGAAATCAGCTGATAGTTTTGTGGAAACTTCTTTGGAGGTAACTCTCTCCTTTTTTCTTTTGCTTTTAAGATTCTTTCCTTATCTTTAACCTTCAGTAATGTAATTATGATGTGTCTTGGGTCTAACTCCTTTGGGACTCCCCGAGCTTCCTGGACTTCCTGGAAGTCTATTTCCTTTGCCAGATCAGGGAAGTTCTCCTTCATTATTTTTTCAAATAAGTTTTCAATTTCTTGCTCTTCCTCTTCTCTTTCTGGCACTCCTGTGATTCGGATGTTGGAAATTCGGATTTGAAGTTTTTCCAGAGGTTCCTAGGCCTCTCCTCATTTTTTTCAAATCTTGTTTCTTCATTCTGTTCTGGTTAAATGTTTACTTCTTCTTTCTGCTCCAAATTGTTTATTTGAGTCCCAGTTTCCTTCCCATCACTGTTGCTTCCCTGTATATTTTGCTTTTATTTCACTTTGCATAGCCTTCACGTCTTCCTCTATTTTGTGACTATACTCAACCATTTCTGTGAGCATCCTGATTACCAGTGTTTTGAACTGTGCATCTGATAGGTTGGCTATCTCTTCATTGCTTAGTTGTGTTTTCAGAGCTTTGATCTGTTCTTTCATTTGGGCCATAATTTCTTTGTCTTGGCGCAGCTGTTACATAGTAAGGGGTGGAGCCTTAGCTATCTGCCAGGGCAGGGCAACCCACATGGCTGCCTTGTGACACTGTCTGTGGGGGAGGGGTCTGAGAGGGAAAATGCCACTTGCTGGGAGCTCACCAGGTTTCAGTCACTTCTCCCACTCCCCACAAGAAAATTGGACCCTTTTGGTGCTGATTCCTGGTAGATGGTTTTGTGTACATTCTAGGACCCTGTGGTTCTCTCCAACAAACTCTCCTTTGAGGCTGGGGGTTTCTCTCACCACCATAATTCCCAAAGGTTTTTTCAGTCAGAAGTTTTGAAGCTTTATTTCCCCTCTCTGGAACCCTGGGTTGTGTGGTCTGTCTCACTCCCCAGTTGTTCTTCCTGGTTTATCCACGGGCAGATGTAGGACTGGCTGGTCTGCTGGCTGGTCCCCTCCTGATCCTCAAGCCACCACTTTGCCCTGTGTCCTCTACATCCCTCCTACTAATCTAGAGGAATGTTTCTTCTTTAACTCCTTGGTTGTCGGGCTCCCATACAATTTGATTTTCTGGCAATTGTTGTTTTTTGTTCTTATATTTGTTTTCCTTCTTTTGGTTGTGCGAGGAGGTAAAGTATATCTACCTACGCCTCCATCTTGGCCAGAAGTCTTCTCTTTGTGGTTATATATGCCCATATCTTGGTTTCTTTCAAAAAAGTCTTAAGGAGTAGAATTGCTAAATTAAAATATCTCTGCTGTTTTATTCTTCTTGTATGAGTTAGAGTGTATAGATTTTGTGTGTGTTTTGATTACTGGCTTATTCTATTCTCCACTTTAGGGTTCTCTTCCCATGTTTTTTTGGTGTCTGAAAGTTGTCCTTTGGGGATATGCTGGTTTCCTGAGTGGCCAGGAAAAGCAATAGTCAGTCACACTGCTTGGGATCCTGTCCTTTTGATGACTTAAATAAAGACTGGCATTTTTGCACACGAAGGTTTATATAGCAAGTTTTGGATGATTATCCTACTAAGTACTATCAGGAATCTGGCAGATCATGGGAGGAAGATAACGAAGTTGATTCAAAATCAGATAAAACTGATTTACTAACCATGAGACTGGATTAGAGAAGGATTTTTGGTCCCGTTACTTGCATTTGTTATTTCTAGAAGTAATAGGATTTTTTTTCTAAACCAGACGTATTTCAGGCACCTTAGAAATGCAGTATTAAGAGGTTTTCATTTACTTATATAATTCAGTCTTCATTTCATGAATTATGTAAAACCTATGCATCTGGCCAGTTACTAGGTAGATAGTCTGGATAAGAATACTGTATAGCAAAAAATCTTAATTAGTATTAAATAAACATCCAATACTGAAGCATCCAGTAGAGAAATGGTGTTATGGCTACTTACAGGTTTCTTTCTTTTATGCTACTGGCAACAGTTTCCAAAGAGAGGAAAATCTGGAGGAATCATATGAAAGTTTCTTTTCTCATTTGCAAACCATAATCAACTTTTTCTTTCTAGAATGCTGACGGTCAAAGTTCTTGGAGATATATAGAACCTTTGTCACTGCTGTTTTCTCCATCATAATTATTAGTTCATTATATCAAGGTTTTGTAAATATTAAGGATTTTGCATGTATTTTCTAACTGCTTAGAATGATTGAAAAGGTAGTTTATTTATTTATTTATTTTTTATCCCTTACCCCCTGAAAAGTTAGTTTATTCTTATAAAATACTTTCATAGTTTGTGGTACTTTGTTTTGCATAAGGATGAGAACTGTAATTTTTATTTAAATTTGCACCTGAGGATGTGTATACTGATTTGAAAGAGGAAGGAAGGGAGGCTGGGTAAGAGGGAAACATTAGTCAGTTGCCTCCTGTAGGCTCCCCAACCATGGATCAGCCCCACCAGCAGGTGTGTGCCCTGACCGGGAATCAAACCCGGAACCTTTTGGTGCATGGGAGGATGCTACAACTAGCTAAGCCACCCAGGCAGGGCAAGAGAACCATAATTTTAATGCGCAAGTTTTTTTGTTTTGTTTTTTTAATGTTAAAAAGAGCATCTCTATTACAGTACTAACATTTTTGAAACTCCTTTGGATATTGCTGTTAGAGCTTGCTACACATTTAAATACCTCCAAATTTCTCAGGGATTTCAGAGCTTCAGTCTTTTACAAGGGTGTATTGATATTCAGAAAAAGCAAAACGGTTATTGGAAGCAACATTCGTTGACTAAGGTGGGTAATCAAGCCAAGTAGAAATAGTCCAGTATAGTGATTTTCAACCTTTTTCATTTCATGGCACTCATAAACTAAAAATTCTGTGGAACACACACAAATATATATTTTTTGCCAATCTGATGACAAAACAGGTATAATTTTGATTGATTTACAAATAACAATGATAGTAATTACCATATTTTGCTGAGTACAGTGTGCTCCTGTGTGTAATGCACACCCACGATTTTGGCCCAAACTTTTGGGGGAAAATATCTTTCATTTTAATTTTTTATTTCAAATTTTTATTTATTTATATTTAGATACTTGTATTTTTTTATTATAAAGGAATTTTAGCATTTATTTTTGAACATATTATGGTACAAGAAATTTTATGTAACAGATAATTATAAAAACAGCAAGGTATTTCAGGCACGACCCATGTATAATGTGCATCCTTATTTTTCCCTCAAGAGTTTGGGAAAAAAAAATGTGTTTTATACACAGCAAAATAGGGTACTTACCCTTTTGCTCCAAAGCGACCTCTTAAAAATCAGGTGCCTGTACTTCTATGTAAGGATTTCTGGTACCAAAAATTAATCAGTCAGGTACAACCTTACTATGAACATCACCAGTAAGATGCAACTCTGTTACATAGTCTCTATATTTATTGTTCAAGACAGGGCACTCACACTGAGCAGTTATTGTTGTGTTTTCTGTTGTCATTGTTTTTATTTGAAACTCTTAAGTGAAAAGAGGTCAGTGCACCTAAATAGTAAGGAATTGCATATTTTACAAATTCTTGCATGCCCTGGCTGGTGTGGCTTGGTTGGTTTTAGTATTAGCAAAAGGCTATGGGTTCGATTCCGAGTAAGGGCACGTGCCTAGGCTGTGGGTTGGGATCCCAGTTGGGGCACAAACAAGAGCCTACCAATTAATGTTTCTCTCCCTCCCTCTCTCAGTCCCTTTACGTCTCTCTAAAAATTAGTATGTCCTTGAGTGAGAATAAAAAAATAAAAAATAATAATAGTTTTAAAAATTGTTATGCACACTGGTTGAAAATCGCTGGTCTTGTATGTACATGAGCTGTCTTTCTTGAATCCTTCCTTCACTAAATATATGATTGGGGTTTTTCAACCAAAGCTTTTGTGCTTTGGTTGCTTTACATCTAAAAATGAGGATGGTAGTGTCAGGTCTGCCTATCTTATTGTGAATTACTTGGAATATACAAGGGGGGACCAGAAAAAACAGAATTATCTTCCGGAGGGCGAGCCCGTGTAGTACAGGCTTCCCACCTAGGCAAGTGGCCTATGAACCCATTTGTTTCCATGTACCAGCTGGTGTTGTGAGAGGCTGAGTTCAGCTTCAGTGAGTTTTTTTGTCATATATTATTGATTATGCAATTACAGTTGTCCTGATTTTTTCCCCCTTTGCCACCCCTCTACCCAGTATACCCTACTCCCTTGGGCAATCCCCACACCATTGTTTGTGTCCACGGGTCATGCACGTAAGTGCTTTGGCTACTGCATTTCCTGTACTGTACTTTACATCCCCATGGCTATTCTGTAACTACCTGTTTGTACTTCTTCATCCCCTCACCTCTCCATGCATTCCCCCACACACCCCTCACATCTGGCACCCATGAAAATGCTCTCTATATCCATGATTCGGTGTCTGTTCTTGCTTGCTTAGTTTATGTTTTTACACTCAATTTTTGATAGATTTGTATTTTTTGCCATTTTATTGTTCATAGTTTTGATCTTTTTCTTAAACAAATTTCTTTAACATTTCATAGAATAAGGGTTTGGTGGTGATGAACTCCTTTGGTTTTTTCTTGTCTGGGAAGCTCTTTATGTGCCTTCCGATTCTAAACGGTATCTTTGCTGGGTAGAGCAATCTTGGCTGTAGGCCCCTGCATTTCATGACTTTGAATATTTCTTGCCAGTCCCTTCTGGCCTGCAAAGTTTCCCTTGAGAAATCAACTGACAGTCTTATGAGAATTCCCCTGTAGGTAACCGACTTCTTTTGCTGCTTTTAAAATTCTCTCTTTATCTTTAACCTTTGGTGTTTTAATAATGATGTGTCTTTTTATTATGTTTTAATATAAAAATACTGGAGTGGGCCTCTTTGCATCCATCTTGTTTGAGACTCTCTGTGCTTACTACATTTGCATGTCTATTTCCTTCCCCAAATTAGGGAACATTTCTTTTGTTATTTTTTCAAATAGATTTCCAATTTCTTACTCTTTCTCTTCTTCTGGCACCCCTATGATGCCAATGTTGGACCTCTTAGTTGTCCCAGAGGCTGCTTACAATATCCTCATTTTTTTTAGGTTCTTTTTTCTTCTTATTGTTCTGATTGGTTGTTTTTGCTTCCTTATGTTCCGAATCATTGATTTGTTTCTCAGCTTCATTCACTCTACTGTTATTACCGTGTATAATGTTCTTTATTTCAATTAGTGTTTCCTTCTTTCCTGACTGGATCTTTTTTATGCTGCTGAGGTCCTCACTAAGTTCCTTGAGCATCCTTATAACCAGTATTTTGAACTCTGCATCTGATAGATAGCTTATCTCCATTTCGTTTAGCTCTTTTTCTGGAGTTTTGATCTGTTCCTTGATTTGATTCATGTTTCTCTGTCTCCTCGTTTTGGCAGCCTCCTTGTGTTTGTTTGGCTTTGGCTCCATGTCTTGGTAGTGTGGCCTAATGTAGTAGGTGTCCTGTAGGGTCCAGTGGCACAGCTTCCCCTATCACCCAAGCTTGATACTGGAGCTGTGCCCTCTGTGTTGGCTGAGTACACCCTCCTCTTGTAGTTGAACATTGGTTGCTGTTGGCTAGTCATTGGGAGGGATTTACCCAGGACAGTCTGCTGCAAGGACTGTCTTCGACCAATTACCACCAACCTCTGCCCTTCATAGAGGATCAGCTGTGCGGGGGCAGGGTGGTGGTGCTATCACGTGGTCTGTAGCTGTCCACTGGGTGCACTGGCCCTGGGGTTTCCCAGGTGGTGCAAGCCAAGTTCAGTCTGGAACTATGTTTTGCCTGGGGCACCCTGCCTGAGCTATAAAGCCATCTTAAATGGCTGCTACTTGTGCTGGACTTGAAGATTCCCAGGGGAAGCCAATCTGTGAATCTAATCTGGCTGCTGCCAGGGCTCATTGAAGCCAGCTGTTGCTTGTTTGATAGGATTTAGGAGCCAAAAAAACAGTCATTCTTACGGAAAAGCAGCTTGATTGGGCCCTGTAAGTTTGGTGGGGCAGAGTCTCTGGGGATCTCCAAGGTGGGTCAATCAGTGTTATCCAGGTTGATGGAGTCTCAGATATGGCACCAGCCATATCTTTCTGGCTCTGTGCAGGGAGGGTTTAGAAAGGGGACAGTGGCACTGCTTGCCTTGATGCCAGACACTTGTCTCTCCTGGTATGCCATTATTTCAGGCTGCTACTCTGGTGCTGGAACTCAGAGGGACTGAGTCTGAGTAAGTGAGTCCGTATGTGGGTTCTTTAAGAGGAACTGCTTAGGGCTCTAGAAGTTTCTTCCACCAACTCAATCATCACTGGTTTTTGCCGCCAGAAGTTGTGGGGCGCCTGGTATGGGGCTGGGACTCCTTGTTCCCAGTATATTGCTCCTGAATTTTTATCTACCGTATGTGGGTGAGGGACCAGCCCTTTCCGTGTCTGCGCCCCTCCTACCAGTCTGGATGGATGTGGTTTCTTTAATTCCATAGTTGTCAGACTTCCATGCAACTCTGTTTCTGATGGTTCTGAGTCATGGTTGTTCTATATTTTGTTTGTGATTTTGTTGTGGTCGTGCGAAGTGGTGAGCCATGTCTGCCTGTGCCGCCATCTTGACTGGAAGTTCCAATGAATTTTTTTTGAAGACTCTTGTCATGTTTGCCCATTTCATGATGGGCAATTTACGGGTGCACCTGCCCACACTGCACTGACAGTTCAGCACTTTTTGACCAAAAACAGTGTGAACCCTATGTCCCTCCCTCCCTATTTACCTGATCTTGCCATCAGCGACTTTTTTTTTTGTTTGTTTCCCTGGATGAAAAAAGTCCTCAAAGGGAAACACTTTGCTGGTGTGGAAGAGGTAAAAGAAAAAATGGTAGAAGCACTAAAAGGCATCAAAATTGACGAGTTCCAAAACTCAGCAGTGAAAAAAACATCTCAGTAGGTGTATTGCATGAAATGGAGAGTATTTTGAGGTGAGAGTATTTTGAAATTTAAACATGTAAGAATAAATACACAGTTTTTCACAAATAACATAGGTTTTTTGGGTGGTCCCCCTCGTACGTGTACACCCACAGTCTAATCATTCAGTAATATTTAGATTCTTCCTCTCCAGTGCCCTCCTCTCAGTTTCCTCGTGTCTTTCATTCACTGCCGTTCTTTCTGTAACAGTTGTGGTAGCGATTTTTTATGTTCTCCCAGCCAGCTTTCATTGTAGGAGCAGTATTTTTTCATTTTAAAAGAGTTGGAATTTTTTTTAACCGAAAGTATAATTTTAAATTTCTGAGGATAATGAACACAAAATATTTTTTCTGGGTAATACATGTATTGATTTATAAATAGAAGTGTAGAGTTTTTTATTTTGAGCAGTTTTGAGTTTACATGTACATAAATCTCATCTTCATTTTGCCCCAGTCTACCTTTTCAGCCTTCTGGCCGCATTGTTTTGTTGGAGGGCCCTTCCTGTGGTCCTGTTCTCTCTTCCTGGAAGATCCGTATAGGCTTCTTTACTTAAGGTGATTCTGTTCTTTGATGAATCAGTTTGAATGGTAACTTGCCATTTGCTCCTTTAATCCATAATGGCTTCCTACCATGTTCTCCTGCCAAAGTCCTGCTCAGCTCCCAAGACTGCATTCACCCATGACCTCTTTGGAGAGGCCTTCCCTGACATTTCTTATCCGTAGAGCACACTTCTCATCGGGCCCATAGGATATTATACTTATGACTTACTGAAGTATGCTCTTATAATTCTGCTCTATTCTAAGGATATCAGAAAACAATATACTTACTTAAGAATTTCTTAAATGTCCATTTCTATGTAAAGTTGATTGTGTTTTAAATATGTTATATCCTACAATGGTGAATGTTTTTCAAATGTAATAAGTTGAATTTTTAATATTGGCATATATGTAAAGTTCAATGGTAAAATTAAGCCAGGACCAGTAAGGGGAAGTATCTTAGTTCACCAAGGTCAGGCAGCAAGTATGCTGTTATTTAACTTTAAACGAGTCTTTGGACTGTCAGACAACATTCATGCTGTTATTTTTATAGCGACATTATTGTCCCAAATATAAATCTTGACATTCTTCAGTGGTTAAAAAATTCGTTGGTGTTTGCATACTTTCATTATGAAGTTACAGTCCTTTCTCCCTCCCCATCTCCCTTCCTTTTCTCCCTCCCCCCACACCTTCCTCTCTAAAAAAAGCAGTGAGAAAGTGTCATCAGGTGAGGATTCAAAAAAATTGACAACAGTCAACACAACAATGGCCGTCTGGTGTGAATGAATTTTTTTTGTCAGATCAGAAAAAATAGGTTTTTTGGTGTCCCACAGAATTTTGGTAGTTCTTGTGTGACACGAGATGAGAGTGTTTAAAATCTCTGTTGTAGTTTATTGTTCTGGGATACTATAGCAGGTAGCGGGCATAGTACGACACTCTAACATCTACTGTTTCATTTTAGGCTCACAGATTACTAATGCAGCAAGGAGCTCTTTCTCATTTGCTACTTCTTTGATTGCACCTTATGTTCCCTGCTCTCCTGCAGTGTTCCATGTTTTGTTTGGATTCAGAACATATTTGGAGAGATTAAGATAACATTTGTCAGTGTAGTTGAATTAAGAGGTGACTACAAACAAGAACCAGATCGCTTAACCACATCACTTTATGTTGGCACACCAAATAGTGGCTAGATACTTCACTTGATCGTGGATGTGACACCTTGAGGTTTTTAGCAAAATGTGATTTTCTTCCGTGGATTCTATGTGTGTCTTATTAATGAAGTCATTCCTGCAATAAGAAATAGAATCCTACCCCCGCCACCCTTGACCTGTTCATGAGAAATAGGGGGTTTGGGTTCAAACATATGTTTGCTGAGATCTCCTCATGGAGAATATCTTAATTCTGTTGAGACTGCTATACTAACAATACCACAGACTCAGTGGCTTATAAACAACGTGGATTTATTTCTCACAGTTCTGGAGGTAGATTCCTGACCTCTTGCTATCTCCTCACATGGTGGAAGGGGCTAGGGAGCTCTGAGGTCTTCTACAAGGACACTAATCCTGATCATGCAGGCTTCTTCCTCATGACCTGATCACCTTCCAAAGACCCCACCTCCTGATACCATCACTTGGGCGTTAGGGTTTCCGGATATGACTTTGGTGGGACGCAAACCTTCAGACCATAGCAGCATCCCAACACTTGTCTCAGAACAACCCAGTTGGGCTTCCAAAGAAACTAGATGCAGATAAGTAAGGTCTTTGATATGGCAGGTTAATCAGAGACAGAGCCTCAGCTGGATGTGATAGAATAGACATTTCACTAGGAATCAGATGATACGGGTTTTTCTTTCTCAAGAGCTAATGCCATTTAAAGGAATATGTAAGACCCTCAGTTCCTGCATTATGCCTGGGAAGTGAACTAGATAATAAGTTGGGGGGTTTGTTTTCTTAATGTACAGACTGCCAACTTGTTGTGTCCACATGGTAGAAGAGGGCTCGGGAACTCTCTGGGGTCCAGAATCTTCTTTCACTTCTAAAGTAAGGAAGTTTATACGTGGAGCCTTTGCTGACCTTACTCCTATGTAAGGCAGTGAGTGCTGCCCAGACAGCGACCGAGAAGTTGGAGCCCCACCTCTGAGAGCCTGCAGCTTTTCAGGGTCGCTTCCCCTCTCGCCCTGTGGACCACCCAGAGTGCTCTGGACTGGTGTGTTCTTTATGGTGCTTCCACCCTTAAAACCAGTGAGGACTTTTCTTTCTTTATTTATGAGTGTCTGACATCTCCTAGGAGAATTCTGCTCCTCCTCTGTCTCCTGGGAAATACGTAGAATGTAGATAGGAGGTTCTTTTACCTAGTTCAGATGGACAGAGAATAAGCAAAGGGGTGGCATTGTCATCAAACTAAGTGGGACAAATGCCAGCTACAAAAGATTTTTTTAAATTGTGAAACAAAATGCTCATTGTAGAAATGTAAAAACATAAAGAAGACTATAAGGGAGGAAATAAATTTGCTGTAATTCTCAAAACCAGAGATAGCTAGTGTTGCTAATGATTTTTAAATGTATCATGATTAATTCAAATCTTTTAACTAATTTAGATCATGTTGAATAATTAGTTATATATCCTGACTTCTCACTTCTCATACAATTAAATTTTTCCCTAAACGTTATTTTTAATATTAGTATTAGTGTAGCAAAGTGTTCATGCAGCTTCCTACTTTTCTCCTATTGCAAACAACTTGTATGAATAAATCTGTATATGATTGTTTTTTTTCCCTTGGGATTGATTCATAGAAGTTAAGTTACTTACTGGGTTAAGGGTATGAAAATTATTTTTAAGGCCTATGTAAGTATTGCTAACTTCCAAGTAGCCGTTATTTAAAATCGTTTCATCATTTAGTCTGTATGAATTATAGGAGTGTTAGGAGGAGGAGGGCCAAACATGCCTCTCTGGTTGTTTGGATCAGTCCTCCCTCCTGTAAAGGTGACGCCAATCCATGTGGATCTGCCCAGGGAACTGGAATCAGGAAGATTTTTATCATACTTGGAACACTTTACACAATAATTGCTAAAGACAGCTCTTTTGAAAATTGTTTGCAGCAACTCTGATACTAATGTATACCAGTGGTTTAAGATAATGATTGGCAAAAGCATTCCAGTTGAAAGGGGAATGACTGCTCAGACGTAGCAAACAGATTAATGCTGATTGTTACTGCCTTTTAGTTCGATTTGCGATCTGTTCAACAGCTAAGCTGTGTTCTGCATTTGACTTTCCTAGTACTAGAAAATGCAACATTTAAAGTCAGAGAAGTGATGTGAAGGTAATCTCTAATTATTCAGGATGTACAGACAGAAACAGTATTTTCAATCATTTAATCTTTAAATGAGACTTCTTTTTCCAGTCTTGTTCATATAGAGATCTCTTTTAATTATTGGACAGATCTTATTTATTGAAGAAATCATGCACTGCGTTGAAACTTTACATTAGGTTTGCATATAGTATGTATTCATGTGTGCACGTGAGTGAATGAAAAATGCTTGCTATGACTGCATTCTGTTGGGGAAGATAGAAGCGTGGTGGTGCCTTTTTATTGTTCCTTTAGTTTCACTGATTCTAATTATAGAAGCTTACATCACCTTAGCGGATGATGAAGGCTTCCCTCTCCCTTTTGCTTTTTCTTCCTCGACCACTCCCTGAGGATGGATCATATTTCATAGTGCATATGTGTCCTGGTGGTGGCTTTGACAGGGTTCTCAACAACATGGTGCTGATCATTTCGTGACAGAGATGACAGTGTGCTGAACGGCACTGTTCTTTGCAGAAGAAAGGGAGGGGGAGTGTTGGTACTCTGGCTTCCCTCCTTCAGAAGGGCTGCGGAATAGATAGGGTGCATTTTAAAAGCAGGAATTCCTAAGGGGCACCCGTCATTAGAGTTAACCATATTCTGATAAGTACAAAGATTCATTTCATATGTTCAAGTTAACCAAGGGAGGTGGGGTGGGAAGGGGTAGAAAGCTTGCTATAATCCTTTGTAAGAGCTTGTATGTTACCTCCGACATTATGGTAAAGTGTCATTCATTCATTTTTCCAAAAGGATTCAAGTATTTTTACTATATAAATCAGTTCATTTAACAGTTTATACTTGAAAGACCAAATACAAGTAAAATACATAAATGAGTGGCCTGTTTATTTTATTTAGAAAAACTATGTAATTTTTCTTTTGTTCCTCACCTCTTTTGATTTGGCTTCTCTAAATTGTGATTATATTTCACTGGGCCCGTGTATAAAACTGTGACTATGCCTGAGATTACTGTAAACCTGGATTTTGTTATTGTTAGTTTTTGGTTTTCATAATGTTTAGAATGTATGCCTTCTGATAACTTACTTTTATCCATGACGACCATTTTCCCCTTCTTGTCAGTGTGTGGTTATTTATTGAAATAAAAGGAATACTTATTGTTTAGTAACTATCAGAACCTCATTTTTGGCTTTCTCCATAGTATGATTTCAAATGTTTTACTCTATATTTTCATTTGGAAATAATTTATACAGTTAGCATACATTTTTATTTTAACTATATAGCGTTTACTTTTTTATAAACATATGTTGTAATGGTTTGAAACTTTGCGAAGCCAACATGCATTTATTGCTTTATTTTGTAGTAGTGTGAAAAACCTTTTGAAAGTTAAAGATTTCATCAGTGTGACTTAGCATCATGCATTTCACATGCAGAAGTGTATCTTTTGGTGTTGGGGAGAATGTGTTCTTAAACGGTTGTCCTGTGGTGACGACTCTTGGGCAGCGTGCGGGTCTGGGAGGGTGTGCTCCCGTGCTGCAGCTCCTTCCTTTGAATTGGTAAGATAACGGAATGAGGTCGAGATGAAATTCTGAAAATGATGGCAGTGAGAATTGTTTATTCGCCGAATCATATATTTTTAGTTCTTTGATAAATTACTGACTTCTTTTCAAAAGATGTTTATTTCTTCCTTCAGTAATTAAAAGGTTAAGTCACCATTTCTGGAGAAAGAGCGTGGTATAGTGTGTTTTCGGAGTGGTAGTAGATTCATATGTTGAATGTAGAATTGAGCCTGTTTCTTTCTTTCACAGCAGTGCTGCCCACGGAGATCTGGCATGCCAGATTCACCTTACAGTTCCCTAGAACGGCAGACACTATGAGATGATTGGTAGAACAAGGAAAGGATGATGTCATCCTCACTTACAGGCCAAAATAAAGGAAAAGAGAGTCATTCCTTTATTGAGTTGGTGTTTACTACTAGTTCTCACATGGCCTTAGTGGATTGCATTTCAGCCTGGAATCGGTTTCTAAAGCAGCTAGGAGAAGGCTGTCTTCCTTGCTCAGCTTGAGGTCCTCCTTTGTGTGCTGCCAACATGATTTGTAAAGAGGGGGAAAGGTGCCCATTAGGATTCTGCTTTTTGATTTGGTTGTAATTTATCCTCTTGGTACTATACATGCATATAATTATTGTCTGGCATTGAAATGGAAATGTTTTTGAGTCACATCATTAATGTTTATATACAAAATGCTTGTCTTTTAGAAATTTATCCTTAGGAAGTGTTTGGCTTCATTACTTACGAAGTGCCTACTTATCATTTTTCTATTTAAAAAACTGAATAATTAAAATTAGATTTCAGTTAATTTATTCTGGAATGCTTAACATTTTGTTGGTATTCCAACCCGTTGTAGTTTATTTAAATTAAATAAGTTTAAAAAAATATATTGGTCCTTGAAAATCAACCTGTACATATTTTCCATGTTTTTTTTACTTTTAGAAACTGGGGTCATGCTTATTTGTATTTGTGAGATTTAGTTTTATGTATAAATGCAAATTTGGGGTAGTCTTGAAATTTCTACAGAAAACAAATAATTCTTGTTTTATGAAAACCAAAATTTATAAATGATCACATATTTTGAAAGCATGACTTGTCTTTGTTCAGAGTAATACTTAGTTTTACTAAAGTAAATTAGTCTTGTAAGTAGCAGCATAATTCAGATTGTCACCATAGTGTCGTTCAGAAAGTGACTCATACTTTGCCCAAGGGTACTGAAGAACTTTTTTTTCCCCACAAAAAACAAGATGTTTCTTTCTGTGACAGTCAGTGGAGTCCTTTGCAATAATCAGTTAATAATTTCTCCTCCTATGTTGCAAACCTTTTCCCTCCAAAGTAGTGTTAGGTTAATAAAGCAAAATAGTTCTGTTATTTTGCTGTGTTCATTGATTGTTATTCTCATAACTCTGCTGCCTGGAGGTGCACTGACGGTATTTTACCATTGGAAATTATGTCTTCCTCTGACCAGTGGGAGGCACCAGTACATCCTAAGTGCAGAATCTTTGTGGGAGTAGCTGCAGTAGATGCCTTGCAGCAGAAGCATGAAGAATAAGGGTGGGTGCTAGAAGACTTGTATTTTCAGATTGGAGAGGGTGTGACAAAATTAAAGGATTTTTAATGTAACTTTGTAGGAAAAAATGAGATTTCCTTGTAGTCCAAGCTCAGTTTGGAGGCAGGCTTTATCATTTTGTTCTCTGATTCCTTCTGAGTTTTAGTGGCTTCCTGTCTCTTTCTAGGAATTGAGCATTGGACTGTAGCAAAGTACCAAATTGCATAGATTATTCTTTCTCAGAGGATTTGGTGCGTGCTGTAAGTGGGCTGCTGTGCCTGCAGTTTCTTTCCAGCTTTCCTTTGCAAAGTAAAATTCTGTTGTCTCCATTTAAATTTACTATTTACATACAAATCTTAGTTCTGGTTTTGATATTTTTAATGTTAATTTAGAGTGATCCTAAAGTTTATACCTTTCAGAACAGCTGTTTGGTAAATAGGAAGTTTTGTAAGCAGAAAGCCCTGAATTAGTAGTGTTTCAAATACATGTGTGGCATCTGAGAACTAGGCTGCTTTATGTATTTGCAGTGGAAGAGTATCTTACTAGAGCGAATTCTTTTCCCTTGAGGGGACAGTACTGTGTACAATTTGAATCATAATATTAGGAAATATGGTTTCCCAAATAAAGCTGCGTATCAATGCACAGAATTAAAAATCAAAATGGATTTTTAAAACTGTGAAGTGGAGGTGCTTACGCCAATTTTTTCCCTTACAGAATTTAGCTTGCTGACATGTCTCACGGAAGGGTGTGAGTGTGTGTTTTTTTAAATAAATTGCTCTTTGGGCTACATCTGCAGATACAGTAGCCAATTGATCTAATGCAGTTTCTGAAGGCTTTCTATACAGGTGATGTCATCCTTTTAGCTCTATTCTCCTCCCACTCTCTTTCCTTCTTATTAGATATTTCATCTTACTGCAGAGCACAGAATCAATAGGAGCTCCTCCTTAGGGAGCTGCTGTGAAACAGGCAAGGGCAGTAGGAATTAAGACACTAACATATAGTCTTGCTTTAGCAGAAGATGTAGTGTTTTTGTACCATATTATATATAAATTTTCAACCAGAAAGCCAGACTTAGGTCAACAATACTGTCTTAGTGATGCATTAGAACAAGAAGTAATACCGCAGGGCTGTGAATAGTGCATATGAAGAGGAAAATTTTAATTTTGGGGATTCTCAGGCATGTTACAGGACAAACCTGTAGAGCATATGTCTTCTAATTACCATTTGCTCAACGGTTGATTTTTTTTTTTTTTAAACCTCTGGTGGTTAAGAATAAAAAGAAGAAACTTTCATCTTAAGGATACAGTGTTCTGGTTTTCTTCTGATGCAGAACGACTGCAGTGCTTGCTCTACAGAATGAAATAAGTTGAAGAAGAGACCAAGCTGTGTTACAGAGAAAAGGTTTCTCAGCACCTGGGAACCCAGATTTGGTGCATGTTGCCTTCTGTGCTTTCATTGATTCATTGTTATCTGCTGTGTTACCACTGCATGTCTGTGCCAAGTGCCTGAGGAAGCATGTGTGTGTCTGTCTGTTCTGAGCCAGAAATAGAAGCATCTTGATTTGCTGTGATTTGCTTGTTAAATGTGAACGTTTTGATGAAAAGCGTTGCAGTTTTTAGAACAATACTATAAGCTGCTGAAAGCTCCTGATTTCTGTTTGAAAGGAATTTGGAGAAGCTGCCTTTATATATATATATCTATATATATATAAAAAACACTGCAAATTGTGTATGATTTGCAAAAAGAAACTTAACAGAATTTTATCAACATACTCATCGGTGTGGCTCTGGTTTGAAAAGGAAACTACCCTTTCCAGCCCAGGAAATGGCTTTTCTTGTTCGCTGTTATGCCAATTGTCTTCAGCCATGGGCCTCCAAAGTAAGTCATTGTTGTTATTTTCTTTGAGATTGATATAATCTAGTTATTACATTTAAGTTCTGTTCTGAATTGTAAGTGAGCTTTTTTGTGCTGTTTTATTTTCTTCACTTCAAAAATAAGAACTACAAAGCAATCTATAAAGCTGAATCTCATGGCCATTTTGTTTTTCAATTAAAGGAATCTCTAAAATATTCTAATATGCCTCTAAGAAGGTTTGTAAAATACCTTCATAATAATTTGTAGACTTAAAATACAACGCATTTGAAGTGTACTGTCTCAAGACTGAATCATCATTTGGTTATAGCTGCTGCTGTCCTTCCTGAGATCATACTCTTTAACGTGCTCTTGAATGTTCTGTTTTACCTCATTTCCTTAAGTGGTTGATGTATTGAGCTATGTTTACATATACATATTTCACTGATATGGTATTATCAAGTAAATTGTATTTTATGAAAACTGGGTAATTTTTAAGCAGTGAAATAATATGGAGAAAATACTCATGAAAAGTAATTACATGAAAATATTTAATAATGTTTTTAAGTATTTTCAAAGTAGTGGTACGTAACTAACTAGTAACTAGTTACTAGTAACAGTAACTAGTTTGAGGCCGCTTAAAATCATATATTATACTTGTCGTTTTAAAGCAAACATACTGAGAAAAAAGCAAAATGCTACACAATAGGACATGCTAGGTTTTAGGAAAAATAAAGTGTAATTTAATAAATTGTATTGTTCTTAGTGGCTCCTGTTGTAGACCTGAATTTGATGCTACTCAGGTTATCTTTCCTGTTATATAAATTTCAAAAACAGGAAGACAGAGAAATATGAGTTTTTAGTTTTGTTTTATAAAACTAAGTGTTTTAGTAAGCACTGTAATTGTAACATTGACTGTGTGAAGATTTCTTTACAGTTCTTTCGATCGGACACAGGCACGATAGAGGCGTTTTTTGCATGATCTGAAATCCTGTCTTTGTTTAAAGGCGTCCTATTGATGGTGACTAAGGGAGAAAAGCTCTAATAGCATCTCGGTGTACTCTTTTATCTGAAAGATAGCTCTCTGCGTATCTGTCTTAAAAGCAGCTCCTAGAAGAACATTTAAATTCACTGTCCATTTGGCTTATAGCTGATTGGAATGTAAAGAGGTGGAAGGAAGCCTAGCTGCACACTTCACTTGTGCTATTAGCTGGTAAGACACGATGGCCTCTTTAGTCCGAGTGCCACCTGTAGGGCCCGCACAGTGCTCGCGCTCGCCAGTGGCACTACTGAGGCTTAAACTGATGTGTAGAAGGGGCGTGGGTGAGACTAGGTGAAAAATTTTTAAAGAAAATTAAGAATGAGATACAGGGGTTGTTTCTTAGAATAACAACAAATAATAGCCTTTGGGCGTTGCTGATAGCCGACTTTTGATTTAAGACTTACCAAGTATAGACAAGCCAAAGAGAATTTTAAAGATGTGATTCTAAGGTTTCATTAAAGGCCAGCAAATGTTATCTGGGTAGGATTCTGTGATGGGTAGTTTACTGTGCGAATCAAGTATTTGTAATAGCGTACACGTTGTCTTCCCTTTTCCCCATCGCTCCTGTTACTGCTGGTGGAATTTTAGCTCTGGATTGTGAGTAAACCCAGCAAGCTTGTGATACATTTTTTTATATTTGCTACTTTTGGTTTTCCAGTACGTTTTACTGGTTTTATTTATTTATTCATGTATTTTTCCCATGCTGCTACTTGGATTTTATTACTCTGAATTTATTTATTTTTTTGATAAAATAAGTATGTCTAGCAGCAAAAGTCTGGAATGTAAGTCCTTGTATGTTCAAAATGCTCTATATTAACCCTTACTATCTGTTTGTATATGCAGTGACTTGTGTAGTCTTTTCCCTGCATCACATGAGGAAGCTGCTGCGTTGCCGCGGCAGCCAGCACTGGCCAGGAGGAGTCTGGGCTCTTGTCAGCCTCGTTCCCGTGTCACATGGCCTATTTTCTCCTCGTTCGTGATGGGTTGTGTTTTGCTGTGTTTCTTTTTTATTTTTTATCCCTGATGCCGTGAGGTTTTACCACGGATTGTCTAAATTTTGTTTTATTTTGGCACTTGGAAGTCTAAGCTGAAGAATCCCTTTTGTCTTCAGGTGTGGGAAATTTGTTATTTTTTGAAAACTGCAACCGTTTTTCTGTTATCTCTTCAGATTTTGGGACTCTGGATCTCTGACATTTGTTTCATCCTGTGTTCCCACTCGGCATTTCCAGTCGGGTCTTCTGGCGCCCTGACTCATTTTCCCTTTTTGACCTGTTGCTATTCTGCTATTTATCTTTCAAATTTCTATAAGTTAATCATTGTGTCATTCATTTCTGAAATCTAAGTGATACTTTTCACAGTTACCCTTGTTTAATAACTCACTCTTATTTTATACTATTCTTTTCCCTCATTGTGGTATCAACTCTTTCTTCAGGCTTAAGTTCTTCTCTTAGTTGAGTGTTTGGTGTCCTTTCAAGGGACTGGCGCCTCATGAGTGGTTGGTTCTTAGTTGAGAGCTCACTTTCCTGGTCTATTTAAAGTTGCTCGCAGAAGTGAGTGTGTCCTGAGGGAAGGGGCATCACCACTGTGGCTTCTCCTTTCCGTCCGGAGGTCTCCTCCAGTCACTGGTCTAAGACACCTTGCCTTCTCGTTTCTACACTCAGCCCACCCACAGGTCATTTCCTGGCCTTCATCTCACTTTACCTGTCTGCAGCGTTTGACACAGCTGATCACTCCACCTTGACTTACTAGACAGTGTGTGATCTCTCCTCCTCGTTATCTTCTTCTGCAGTCTTCCACGTTCCCTCAGGTCTCCTTGTTCTCAGACTTACCGGGTCCTCAAGTCTATTTGTACTTTCAATAAACTCACTGTTAAGTGCGAATATTGATTGAAAACTGTTCTGTGGATTTTAAAAAGTTAAAGTGGAGAGAAATATGTCTTAGAATTTAAAAACGCTAATTCTGAGTTATTTAACAGGGTCCCTCAACCCTTCCCTTCTAATAAAATTAGTGAGTTAGGAACATGGTTCCTCTGTAGTTCCGCATGGGGCACAGTACTACCCCGGCCCACTCTGAGTAGATACAGCTATTTCCTCTGGGGCTTTGGGGAAATTTTAGACTGTTTCCATAAAAGAGTCTCCAGACTGCTTTGGGGGATTTGGAATCTATTTCTCTCTCTCTCTCTCGTCAGCTGACACTTCTGTGGTATGTCGCTGTCGAGTGGTGGAAGCTGTTTTACGATTCTGGTAGCTTGCTTTGAATTTCATACGGCCTCCGTCTTCTCGGGCCTTGACTCGTGTTTCCTGTTTTCCATGTGCATAATTTTCTTACGTTTCATCTTCTGTGCTTTCAGAATAATCTTTTTAAAAACCAAATTTCTTTCACTCGTTTTCTTGCTTAAAATTCTTCAGTAGCTTTTTTCTCGTGCAGGAAATCGAAGCACCCAGGAGTGCTTCCTCTCGTGCGTCTTCCTGTATACGTCCCTACCTGAGCTGCGCTGGTTTGCGTACTGTTTCCTGAATGAATCATGCTTATTCAAGTCTCTGGCCTAATACTGTTCAACAGAAACATAGTGTGAACCACATATGTAATTTTAACTCTTTGGTAGCCACATAAAAAAAAAAGTTAAGTGAAATTAACGTAATAATAGATCTAATTAGTTTTTTAAACATGTAGGAAAAATGTAGTAATGGTTAATGAGATTTGTTTGTTTTACTAAGTCCAATTTGTACTTTAACTTACAGCATGTCTCAGTCTAGCTGCTGTATGGGAGGGACCCTGCGGGTCTGGGTCTTTGTCAGTGCTGTTCGGAACACTTAGTCTAAATCGTTGTCCTGGGACTCATCTCCAGCCTCGTGCTCCCTGCGCGCCATCGCCAGTGAGAATGAGGTCTCTCTAAACCACATTTGTTATTTTAGTGTTCTTAATTGGCGTCTTTACTCTCCCAAAGCCCCACGATGTTTTGTTACTGCTTTTATGACTAGTATTCTTATTCAGTAAGTGGGAAAGTAGACCAGCAGGCTTGTTAGAAATGTATTTGTATTTACAGAAAATGAGTATGGAGTAGCGTTCTGAATGTCTTCCTAGGAGTAGCATGCAAGAACTTAGAGACGTTGGGATATGCACAAGAGTCATCTTAATTTCTTGGTCTTTTAAGTAAGGTTGGTGGGTAAGTGATTTCTGGGTAGGCACAGTGCTGCTGTGTCAGGTGGCTGTGCTTTAAAAAGCAAACTAATAATGCAGTTTGAAATTTAACAGTGGATCTTTGAGGAACGCTGGGGAATTGTGCAGTTTTTAAGCATTGTGTTTAGGGTTAACAGTAAATATTACTTTACACCAACAGAGCCCTTTAAATGCCCTTCTCTTAAATGAGGTAATGCTGGGGTATGGGTTGTAAGAGGCAAAAGGTTTCAGATAGTGAAATCTCTTATTAACAGATGCATTTCCCTACCATAATTCTTAGTTGTGGTGGGTATTCTTGAAGACTGAGTTCTTAAACATGAAGTGGAATCTTGAACATCCACATAATAATACCATTCTCATGCTATACATGCCCACATTTGTGACAATCTAGAATCAAGTAGGTCTCTGCCACCGCCCTCAAAATTAATTGCCTGATGACTATTTCTTGAATAGATGCATGGGTTTGTCCCAAAGCATTATGTCTTACACTGTAAAGATGTTAATAAGAATATTGGAGGAATATAAGAATATTGGGAAAGTTTAGACACTGCTGTGTGAATCATAGCTTTATTTTGGGACTGGACTTCTTAGACCCTCCATAAATATGCTTATGTTTGTTGTGAAGATTGAAGGGGCATACAATATAACATTATTTTCTAATGTATATCAGCTATCGAAGCCCTCCTTTTCTGCACTATATCCATGAATTTTCTTCCAAAGTATATTGTTGAGGGAGTGCCTATTCAAGCATCTATATCCCTAACATTGGGATATAGATAGGGAGATATAACCCATTATCTCTGTGTAGTAGGGATAATAGAGAGCATGAGTGCTGCATTCAAAGAAATGAAGTAAAAACACAAGTATTTCACTTTCCATTGATTTCTCAGCTTCCCATATAGG
Source organism: Micronycteris hirsuta (assembly GCA_004026765.1). Lineage (NCBI taxonomy): Eukaryota > Metazoa > Chordata > Mammalia > Chiroptera > Phyllostomidae > Micronycteris > Micronycteris hirsuta. The sequence goes on from PVJI01001011.1 coordinate 110,914, forward strand.
TCCTTATCTTGGGAGTTTTTTGTTATCTAATTTATATCACTTTCTGCTGTTTTCAGTGCTTATAAATGTTTATTCTCAGCTTTACATTTATATCAAGTATATTAGTGTTTGTCACAAGGCATTCGAATAACATTTGTCTTTGCATCTTGCTAATTTAATTTTTTTCATCATAAAAAGTCAGATTGTATACTATGCTTATAGAAGCCCTTGGTTGGTAAGGGTTACAGAGTTTCAACACATTCCAGGGTCTGTGACCATTTTTAAAAGAGAAGGTAAGAAAAAAATTTCTCTCCGATATACATGTATATATTTGTTTTTAGTTTTGAAAAAATTCAAATTATTTATAGTAGTAATAGAGGAATGCTTTCTCATATGAAAATAAAAGTTCAATGAAATATTGCAGATAAAGCTAAAATTCCTTTGGCCCACCAGCCCTGGTCTTTTTCCTTCACTCGAGTGTACCACTTTTGATTGTCTGATATTCTGTATTCTTCCAACTCTTTGCCCCCAAACCTAGTTGACTGTCTACCCAAAAACACATCTACTGTTTTTATGCTTTTAAAAAAGTGAGTCACATCTACATTTGTCTTGAAACTTGCCTTTTCAGTCAGTACATCTAGGGACCCATCCAGGCTTGAATCTGTGTCGCACCGCGAACTGCTGCCTGGCCGTGCATAATAGACTTACAGTGGTTTAGCTCTTCCACTTGTGTTGGTGGTTTCTTTTTTTTTTAAACTATTATGGATACTGTTTTTAATGAATGTTCGTATACATTTTTTGTGCACCTGTATGCTTCTTTAGAGTATGTACCCAAAGAAGAATTGTTGAGTCATCAGATATATATTTTTAACATGTGATAAAACTTATATTTACTCCCCAAAGTGGCTGCTCTTCAGATTGCTCTCCAGAGTGGCTCTGCCCGTTTCTGACTCCCATTACCAATTTATGAGCCTGTTGTTTTCCTCCACAGCCTTGCGCATATGTTGTATTACCAAGCTTCCCCCCCCCCAATCTGATGAAATAAAGAAAATCATTTTAATTTTTATTCCCCTGATGTCTGGCAAGGTTTAGTAATCTCTCGGAGCTGTTTCTTTCCCTGCTGCTGTCTCTTAAGTGGCCCCCATGTTGAGATGAGAGAGCATATAAAGCAGTTGCGCCAAGGAGTCCTCTGGACCTATGGAGAACTTTGAGTCAGCAACATATACACTTTGGTGGATTAAGCCTCTCTGAGACATATAGCAGCTCTATGTCACAGCATTTGCCAGAAACCTACAGTAGCTCTCTATTGCCCATGGGGACCCAATTGAAAATACCTAGCTTGACATTCAAGATTATGTCCTACCTGGCGACTCTTCTTAATCTCTCTCTCTTCCCCTGTATATGTATACATAGTCTTCAGCAGACTATGTACTTTCATAATCTGTGTCTGTATTCAAGCCGTTAGCTAAGAAACTTGCCTGCCCCCGACATAAAACATTGACAGTAGTCCTCATGGACATGGGAGCTCTAGCAGAGCCCACAAGTTCAGGTATAGGCAGTGGGTGAAGGAACTGTGGAAAATGGGAAAGTTTGCAGACCTGGTAGGGTTGGAGAGATTGTGGGGTGAATGAATTGAGGCTGTGGATGAAAGGTCAGCTGTAAAACTCTGGTAGAGTCAGAAAGGAAAGGAAAAGGGACAGAGCAGCTGAGAGACAGGGAGATGGTTTAAGAAATCAAGAATTTCTATTAGAGGAAAACTTTTTCCTTTTTGCCTCCTTTCCTCTAGTGAAAACAGAAACAATTGGTGATAAAAACTCCCAGCTTAGCCCTGGCTGGTGTAGCTCAGTGGATTGAGCGCGGGTTGGGAACCAAAGGGTTGCCAGTTCCATTCCCAGTCAGGGCACATGCCTGGGCTGCGGGCCAGGTCCTCAGTGGGGGCCACATGAGAGGCAACCACATATTGATGTTTCTCCCCCTCTCTTTCTCCCTTCCATCCCCTCTGTCTAAAAATAAATAAATAAAATCTTTAAAAAAAAAAAAAAAAAAAAGCTCCCAGCTTAATATCAAAAAACAAATTAGGAGGAAAGAGCAACAGATTTATGGTCAGGCTGCCCAGGGGTTTCGGATCTCAGTTGCCTGCTTCCTCACTGTATGGTCGTGGGCAACTGTATAACTTCTCCGATTCTCAGCTTCTTCATCTATAAAATGAGTGTAATAGCATCTACCTCACCTGCTGGTTTGATGACTAAAGTAGATAACCTTATGTGAAAAGCTTATATATGTTGTGAAGACCTGAGGGACATATGTTATAACATTATTTTCTAATTATTCAGCTATTGAACTCCCATCCCCTTTGCTTCCCCACTATATCCATGAGTTTTAGTCCAAAGTACATATGTACAAGATCTGTCCAGAAGGTGTCTAGCCATGTAACATGAAAAATAGAGGCCTTTGTTGAAGAAGATACAAGAAACATTTTACGTAGGACAGTGACTCCTCAGCCCCCTTCAAAGTAGGCACCTTGGGACCTCACCCAGTTCTCCCAAACACCATCAGCTGCCCCGTCATATTTTCCTGAATCTTATCAACAGTCTGAAATCTCTTCTCTTTCAAAGGTGATTTTACTTTTGGGAAAAGCCAGAAGTTTCAGGGTGCCAAATCTGGGCTGTAAGGGGGCTGAGACACCTGGGTGATTTTATGTTTCGCAAAAAATACACTGCATGAGACTTGATGCATTAGCGGGCGTGTTGTTGTGATGAGGCTGCCAGTCACCAGTTGCCCATGGCTGTGGCCTTCTGAATCATCTGAATAGCTTCCATGAAGAAAAGTTCAAGCTTAACACAAAATTTGATTGAGATTCCTTGCTCTCCTCACTCAGTCATTTTGAATGCGCTGGCCACGCAGTACACATGATCACTCAACAGTGTCTGCCCCTCCCACTGACTGGTATAATGAAGTCGTCATTGTTCACACATGAGCATTTCAGTCCACTCTCCTTGGCTGCCAGGCCACATCGATGTCACACAAACCTTTTTATATTAACAATGGCTGGACTTTTTCCAGAAAGACCTCCTGTATCCAAATTAAGTGAGAGTATATTGCCCACCTTAAGACTTATAATCCAGGCATTCTATTCATACATATTTACTCCAGAGAAATGAAAGTGTATGTCCATGTAACTGTTTGTACACAAATGTTCATAACAACACTAGTAAAAAATAGTCAAAAACAGAAAGCAACCCTAATATCCCTCAGTAGTTAAATGCTAAACAAGTAGTGGTGGGTCCATATTAACAATAATTGAACTTTTTCCGGACATACTTCATAGAATGTGTGCTTTGTGTATAGTTGCCAAGAGTTACAGAATTGCAATACATTCTGTGGCCATTATTAAAAGAGAAGGTAAAAGAAAAATTTTCTCACGTATATGTGTATGTATTTGTTTTCTGTTTTGAAAATATTTCAAATTATTTGTGTAATAGAGGAATGCTTTCTCCACATGAAAATTAAAACGTTTTAGCTAGATATTGTAGATAAAGCTAAAATTTCTTTCGGACCAACTTTTCTCCTTCATCTAGAAATACATTCTCAACAGTTTACATATTTGGGCTACGAAGTGAGCACTCAAACGTTAGCTGCGTAGTCACCATCATCGTTTCCATGAGATGCTATGTGCTTGTACATCTGTGTCCACTCTGCACTTGAACTGATCTCCCAGTATAGTACCAGTGGGTAGAACCCATCTGTTTTCGTCATTATGTTCCCAGCAGAGTTCCTGGCTCAGAGTTGAGTTTAGCAGAGAGTACTAGAGTCAAATAGATCTGAATTTTAACTCCACTACTTGCTTGAATGTGAGATCTGGGGCAAGTTGCCAATCCTAGTGCCTCAGTTCCTCATCAGTAAAGTAGGGAGAATAATAACGCCTGCCTTTTAGGGTCTAGTGAGGGTGGAGACTGCTCAGTGTATTATGAGTGTCATTTCTAAGCCAGTTTGCAGACTTGCTCTCCTGCCTTTGGTCCATTGTGTTACTTTTATGGATGACCTTCTTCTCCTTGGTCTTTTATCTCTGTAGGCATCTTGGAGTATAGAATGTCTATAGAAAATCTCTCACCTCTGACATCACAACCAAACATCTGACATTTTAAAACTATTTTCAGTCTTTGCCTCTCCATCTACTTCTTTCCTACATAGTATTTTTTTCTTGTATCTAAACAATAGAAACAAAATGGGAGGAAGTTCTTTGAGCTGAGAGGTACTCCATCAGTATTAGTTTTTCATTGTAACCAGTTACAGTTATTGTAAACAGTTATAGTTAGCACATTCATTTTCTGCTGCCTTTTTAAATACACATAATAGAGCTATAAAATGTCCTGTAAGTATGGCTTTAGCTTATTCCATAGGTTCTGATATATAGCATTTCAAGTTTTATTCTGGTTAAATATTTGCTGACTTCCAAGTATGACTTCACTGACCCGTGGACTATTAAGAGGTCTGTTTTATAATTTCCCAGTACATGATAATTTTCTGTTTTATCTTTTTTTTTTTTTTTTTTTTTACTTATTTCTACCTTATTTGCACTGTGATCATGGGATATTGTGCTTTAATCCAAGATACTGCCATTTTATTGGTGTCAGCCACAGTTTTGTGCTGGCGTGTGTGCACGCATGCGTACGACATTCCCTCCCTTTCCAGTGGGCACGGCTGATTTGGTGGGGAGGGCAAGCTCTTCCTCTGAAGTACTGTTACTAATGGGAGTCTTCTTTGAAAACTGTACAGTGGGCTTTCACGGTAGGTTTGCCTAATAGTATCAGAGTACTAATTTGGTTATCATTTCCTAGGAGTTTTCCTACGAATAGAGAATTTAGGTTAGAAATTAAGTTGCACAGTAATAGACATAAAACAAAAATTTGTTGCAGAAATTAACATTGTGTCATGCGCTCTTATAAAGGTGAAGTTTGATATGTAGAACATCTTAAATGGTTTTTGTTCTTCAGCTTCCAGCCGACCTCACGAAGATGCACATTACGGACGGCCCTCATCTGCAGGCGACTCACGTGTCTTCTAGTCAGTCTGGTTGCAGCATCGCCAGTGAGTCTGGGAGCAGCAGTTTATCTGACATCTATCAGGTAACAGCTTGGGGCTGTGTGCTGCGTGTTCTGCCGCGCATCCTGTGCTCGTCCCGTCGGCGGTCATGTGTCTGTAAGCAGGGCCTGACGTTCAGGCCTAGGGGTTTGGGAAAGTGGGCTTTACCTACTGTCAGATTTGCAGGCCTAACTAAAGAGGTGACCTGTCTTTTGAGGGTGATTAAATATGGCCCAACAATGTATGAACTTGGTGTTCTTTTTAATTTCTTGTATCCAGGGGAACCCATGTAATGGTTGCTTCAGTAAAAAATTAGTTATCGAAACAACTGAACTTAAACTTAATGAAAAGGCAGGCTTTTATTATGACTGTGTAAGTCTTCTACAGGTAAAACCATGAAGAAGATCAGAGTTGCTTTTGGATTGTAAAGGCTTTATTAAATTTTCTAGCAGCCACCTTAGAAAAGGAAATAGGTAAAATGAATTTTAGCAGTATATTTTATTTAGCACAATATATCCAAATAGTATAATTTTAACATGTAATCAGTGCTGTAAAAGTATGAATGAGGTACTTTACTTTTTATACTAAGTTATCAGTAGTCAGAGTGCATTTAAACTGACTGCAGGATCCCAATTCAGACTAGCCACAGTTCAAGTGCCCAGCATCCGTGTGCGATCGGTCAGTGGCTGTGGAGTAGTACCAATCTCTTGAAATAGAATTGTCTGAGGAACACTTTTCAGACTGGTTCTACCGAGTTACCCAGATTGAGATATTTTAGGAAACCAGCATTCCTTCATTAAGGGAGGTTTGTAGGCAGATGCACAGTGGAGAAAGCCCCCATGTCGGGTTTATGCATGGTCTTCTGCACAGAGTCATTGGTCTGGCAATCAGCATCACCCCTCCTGACATTTGTAATAGACAGAGTAAGGGATTCTCCCTGTTCACCAGTTTCTAGTAGACACAACAGGAAATATTTTAAAAGTAAAGTTAAATACAATTCATGGCTCCAGGAGCACTTAAACTGTGTGTTTGCTTAGTTGCTGGGCTCCATGCATTCTGCCCTTCCCCAGAAGACATATCTTAGGGAAGAAATAACAGCTGTTGCACACCTGAAAGTCAAAGTAGAGTCCTGTCTTCTCTGGACTCTGTTTTTTCTAGAGGAGAGGTTTGAGGAAGATTGACCCTGCACTGAGGAAGTTCAGGGATGTGGCTGTAGGTTTCTCCCAGGATAAGTGGGACTGTCTGGACCTTGGTAGAAGAGATTCCAGCAGAGATGTGGTGCTAACAGACTATAGATAACCTAGTCTCTCTAGTATATCCAATTCTAAGCCAGATGTGGTCACCTTTTTGGAGCAAGGAACAGAGCCCTAGGTGACTGAGAAAAGGGATAGCACGCAGATTGAGATACTAGGTCACTTTGCTTTACTATGAACTAGTAAAGGGCTGCCCACCGTTATCTTTGGCAAGATCATAAAGGAGATTCTGAAGCACTGCACTTACATTAGCATCTACAGGATGCTCACCTACTGGTTTGCCCACCTGAGGCTGGGGCTGGAATACACCGACTGGTGTGGTTGGAGGCCTTTTGCTACAGGACCCTGGCCTTGTAAGTGGCTGACCTGCTCCAACTTTCCATTTGTTTTGCTTCCTCAGTAGCACCCTCTACACATCATTCCAACTTCCAAGAGTTTCATTTTAATATTGGATTAAACTGTGGACAGGTATCTCTGCCAGCTGCCCTGCATGTCAAAGGAGTACCTCCATTACATAGGGAAGAAGACCTTTTCATATCCCTGAAACCTGGACGTCACCGTTGGCTGTCCTTGTTTGGTCTTCACAGTCAGCATCACATCGTATCAGCTCTGCATCCTGTAGCGTCAGTTGTGTTTGTGTACACAACTGAGATGTGATTTACAGCTAATAAAGTTCATTCTCTTTTGTATAGCCACCGTAAAGACAGCACATTTCCATCACCTCAAGAAGTATTTTATGTGCTTTCGTAGATAGTCCCTTCTTTCTCCTGAGCCCCAGCCCCTGGCAACCACCAGTGTTTTCTGCCCTTAAAGCTTTGCATTTTCCAGAATGTGGTGTAAGTGGACTCATACATTTAGATGATAGCACAGTGAAACTTACAAAGTAGCCTCAGTGAATTTAGGGAGAGTGGACAGATAAAAGGAGCAAAAACAATGAAAATCTAGAACCAAAACAGGAATTCAGAAATTTAAAGGAGAAAGTTATTATAATACCAAAGTCAAATATGCAAAAATGTAAGAAAAATATTTTAAGAGTAGCCAAAACAGGTAAAAATTTTCAAACTGAGGCTTTAGTTGAGCATGGGACAATAGCCAAAGGATAGACACAGTATAAAGATAAAAACAAGCAAACCAACTAAGATAAAAACAGAAGGAAAATAAATCAGAATCTTTAAGTAAATATTTGTGCACGCACTCACACTTACATGTATTTGGCGTTCGTAGACCTGAAATGCAAATCTGAATCCAAGAGGACCAAACGGTAACAATATTTATCTACTGGTGGTAGATTTGTGGGTACTTTTTATTATGTTCCTTAAGCTTTTGTCATGTTTTTCTCAATGAACATTATTATTTCTGAATTTAACAAATTTTAAAGAGGATGTAAGTAGAGTGGGTATACAGTTAAATAAAAGTTGAATAAAATTGTGGGGAAAGATTAAAGGAATAATTAGTAAAGGGTAAAAGGAATAAGAGCAAAAATAATAGATTGATAAAATATATCCCCCAAAATGCAAAAAATCTAGACTACAATAAAAAAAATGGATAACCATCCAAATTGTATGTGCGCAGTCAGATCCTCAAGACTAAAACACAGGGAAGAAAGAAAGCTTCACAACCAGTATTGTACCCTTAGTTTTTTCCTGACTTCAGGCCTTCTTGAGGCACCTATTAAACCTGTAGTTACAGGTGTGTGTTCCCATTTTATATACCTTGGCCAGCAACAGTTAAGGTGATTTGTCTGGTTAGCGAAATTTCTCAGCATTTGGGAGGTTTTAAAAGTGGACATCCCACCCAGTCATAGCTTGTAAAAGCAGAGCCTTGTAAAGGAATGCAAGTATTTTTAATTTGGAGGGTTGAGGTGAAAAGAGAGGAGAGTCATCCTAACAGGAAAATTATTTACACCATTTTATATGGCCAAACATGTGGCTGTGCTCCTATGCATTTCCTTCTTGTGAGTTTTCATGTCTTTTGGTTTAAAAATAAAAGCCTTTGGTTCTCATAGAAACTTCAAATAAAGCAGTTACCACAGTCTAGAAAAAAATGCAAGTAATGGTTTTGGCGTGAATATGTTTTTTTGTTTGTTTGTTTGTTTTAAATATTTTATTTTTATTTATTTTTAGAGGGAGGGGAAGGGAGGGAGACAGAGAGGGAGAGAAAGAGCAATGTATGGTTGCCTCCCACATGGCCCTCATGGGGACCTGGCCCGCAACCTAGGCATGTGCCCTGACTGGGAATCGAACCGGGACCCTTTGGATCCCAGCCCGCACTCAATCCACTGAGCTACACCAGCCAGGGCAGAATATGTTTTTAATCAGATCAGCTTAAGATGTAGCCAAAAGCATGCATTTATGTGTTTGATGTTCTTGAGTAGAATATTTTATGTATTCTCAGACAATGCTTAAACTAGGAGTGCTTCTTTCTAGGGTTCTTTTTCTACTTATTTCAGTCTTGCCCAAGAGCTAGGACATTGTGAAATGTTGATTCTTGACCTAAAGAACTTGTCTTTTCACTAACTTACAGTCTTGCACCACATAACATTTGAAAGAAAAGGGTAGATCCAGGTGGTTTACGTTAAGGAGGAAGCCCACCATGCTCTCTACTCGCCCTGTGCCCACCCAGAGTTGGCAAGGGAGCCAGGGGAGAGGACTGGGGAGGAGGGGTGCCACGGAGGCCACCCCTGCTCGTGCGTACGTGCACTCACACTCCTGAGCACTCATTTCTCTTCCCTCCATTTCTCTTTACCTTTCCTCCCAGTTCAATTCCTCCCTCCCTCTCCTCCCCTCTCCCCCTCTCTCTCTACTTCCCAGCCTTTCTGTTATTTCTGCTCTCAAGCTTTATCTCCCAGATCTCTTTCCATCTCTGTTGTCCCTTTCTTTTCCTTCACTTCTTTCCCTCCCTCCCGAGGACTATTCTCCGTCCAGTGGTGCTTCCTCCCATAGTCCTCCTCTAGTACCCCCCAGTGTGTGTGCATACACACACTTAGATCGTATTTTTGCTGTACCTTTTCTACTTTTAGGTAGGTTTAAATACACAAATGACAGTATTCCACATCATCTTACAGTTGCCTGCCGTACCCAGTGCAGTGACATGCCGCGCTGGCCTGAGACCGGGGAGCATGGGCTGTCTCTTGTAGGTCGTGGGTAGGCCGCGCCCCCAGGTCTGTGTGAGTGCACTTCTTGACTGCCCGGGGACAAATCTCCCTTTTCTCAGAGCATATCCCTGTCTTTCAGTGACACATGCCTGTACTTTTAAATAACCCAAGGCACATATTTATCCCCCACCTCTGATTTTTACTTCTGTGTAAGATGTAAACATGGTTCTAAAAACCCCAGCGTTGGATCCAGTGATCACCCCACAGCATGACTCCTGAACTCAGAGCCCTACTGCCCAGTCTCCCCTGGCTGGTGCCGCGTTTCCCCGGGACGTTCATTCCACACCTTGTCTAGCTTTGCCTACCACATGTTTTCTTCCCCTTGTCTTCAGTGTTTCTGTTTAGAATATCATCTGTGTCCTAGTTAAAACCCGTTATCTTTTTAAACTTTCACTTGGAATAAATTGCAAAAAACAGGGCTTTACTCCTTCATTTAAAAAGTGTCAGTGTTTCATGCTTACCTAATTCACATTCTTCATTTCAAATTTGTATTCAAGTTCCAGGTCTTTCCCTTCTAACCACAGTCTACAAATCTGGCTTTAGAGTCCACTGCTCTCCACGTGCACGTTGTAGATTCCGTCCATGACTAACACGTAAGGTCTGTTCCATGACTGTGTTTGCCCTTTCCTAGGAAGGCGTTCAGTCACGCTGCTCTGCCAGCAGCTCCACCTAGATCAGGGGCCCCCCTCTGCGCCCCATCCATGGATGGCTTCCCGTCACTACCTGAGCTCCGCCTCCTCTCTCCCCCACCCCATACCCTGCTCTGAGGAAAAATTGTCTTCCACGAAATCGGTCCCTGGTGCCAAAAAGGTTGAGGACCGCTGACCTAGATGACATCTTTACTCTCTCTCACACATCTTGGCTCCCCACAGCAGTTTTCCCATGCACCATGTCTCTTTCCGTTCTGGTGTTTGGTACAGTTACATTACGTATACGTTCAACATTTTTTATCATCATAGTAACTTTGTAGAGGGCAGAATGTCTTTCTTGTATATCCCATGCTAAGTTGAGTACGGTTTTGGCTCTTAGGACATAATATAGGTTGGGTTTTGTTTTTTTTTTTTCATTGAGTTGCATTTGTAGGCAGAAACCAATATTGTTTTCAAGACTCACTACTAACTAAAGCTTGATTATCCCGGGCAAAGGGGACTTTATTTCGCCTGCCTGTCCTGTTGTAGAGATTTTGGAATGGTCCAGCCAGGACAGCACTGTTGTGAAGGGTTCATTTCACAGAATTCTTGCTCCGACCAGAAAGGCAAAGAAGAAACATAAGGACGAAGTGGTCCATGAAGAAGTTTGAGTGAAATACTGAAAATAGGAATGCAGAAGATAGAAGCACCGAAAGCCTGAGGTTCTGGCTTAATATGTGCTCTAAATTAGAAAATGTGATTTTTGTTGGTGTAACTTTTCTTTCTAACCTGTAGTTCCTCTTATTGTAGCTTCGCGTTTATCTGGATGCAAACAGGAAAAGGAAATCCTCTGTTGGTTTAGTTGGGGACTGCCAAGTCATCAGAAAATCTTTCACTGTCTGCCTCACCAAATTATATTTATTCATATACATTCATATATTATTCATATATGTCCATACTGCAGGAAAGGAAAAACACAAGAAGTTTAATATTTGTCTTATTATTCCTTTCACCAATATACTTTTTTTTCTGGACTTCCTTTATTTAGTATAATCTCCCTGGTGGTCTGCTGTGTTCCAGGTGCTAGGATAAAGTAGTTGAAAGGCCAGGGCTCTGATCTTGCAAGTTCCCTACCTTACTGAAGACAGCATACATACCTTTGACCTACCTTTCTTGTAACTACTTGTGATATTATCATATGAATCTCTGAGGCTCTGTTGAATTTTCTTTTTGGCTTTTTTTTTTTCCTGTCTGCTTCATTTTGCTATTTTTGATTGCCCTTCTTCAAGTTCACACTTCATACAGTGTACATATCTTTGAGATGTCCCATTTTTCCCTAATTATGTTTGTATTTTCTTTTAAATCCTTGAACTTCTTAATAATAAGTGTTGGAAGTTCTTCTCCTAATTCCATCATCTCCGTCATTCCTGGGCCTGTATTGATAGATTTTTCTACTGGTTATGGATCACATTTCCCTGCTTCTTCAAGTATCTAGTGAGTTTTTATTGTATGCTGGACATTGTGGATACATTTTTTTAAATTCTTATCTCGTTGTTAGAGAATTAAACTTTCTGCCCAGGAACTGCATCCTCAGAAGCACCACTTGGTGAGTTCCTTCCTGGTGGCCGTCATTTCTCATACCTTTACCTGACGACCTAGCTTGCCTTTGGTTAGCCCAAGAATTAGACTGTGGACTCTAGCTGCATAACTCTGCTTATTTTATTTTGAAATTATCAACTCTGTACAATTTCCCAACATGTTTTTGGCAACCTTTTTTGGCACCATCTTTTATGTTCTCATAATTAATTTTATTCATCTTTTTTTTTCTTGGTATCCTCCTTTGAAAAAATACAGGTAAGACAAGACAGCTGTAAAGATAGATTAAAATCTTTGCTCATGACCTTAAACGTCTCCTAAAAGAGTTCTTTTAGCAGCCTTCTCCCAGGACCTACCTGTGACTTCTGAAGAGCTATTTCCTTAAATGTCTCCACTTCTCTGGCAGATGAGGATAAGCCTTCCCTGTTGTTCACATAACTGAATTGCATCTTGCCTTTTTGTTGTGAGCCATCCATCTTTTTATTAGACTTAATCTAAAAGGTGAGAAACGAGACTAGGTTGAAATAGTCTGGGTCAGGGGATGAAAACCTGAGACTGAGATGAGGACAGGGTGGTTTAAGAACCCAAATTTATATGGTAGATTGTTCTCAAGAATTGATGAAGTAGAAAAAGGCTATTGTAGGGATGAGCTTCTATATTTAAAAAAATTAAATTGTGTAGAAAATATTGCTTTAGTGGTTTTTTTAAACACCAGTTTCTTGGATTCACAGTGTATATAAATAAATTAGGTTTTTGGAAAAGTCATTTTACCATGTATATGTGTTTAAATTAAAACTACTGTCTTTGAAAGAGGATTATAATCTGCTAGCAAGTTTGTGATTCTGAAGATACATTACTCAGAAATACACTCCATTAAAACCCTAAAGTTTCATAGCCAAAAAATAACTCGACAGCATACTAGTCATGAGATAGGGGTGCTTCTGTATTATCCTATATTATCTAATCTTATAGATCTCAAGTTGGGTATTTTTAATCTGTTACTTAAAGCTGTGCAGAAATCCAAAGGAAGTATAAAATAGGAGCTTAGAAAACAAATTAGGCCTTTTTTGTGGGTATCAGTCTTAACTTGAATTAACAACAGCCAGAAAGGGTAATTTATTGGCCCACAGAGAAAGCAGAGGCAGTTCTGGCCTCAGGGAACCTGGATACTTGCAGGTGTCTGCGGGTCTGTCTTTGTCCTTGGACTCCCTGTGGCTGGCCTGCTCTTCCTCTCTCCTGTGATACTTTCTGCCACAGACACTCTTTGTGCTGATGCCCTTTCTGTCTTTGTCCTGCATGCTCTATTTCTGTTGTTTGTTGATCTGTGTCTCTCTGTCTGTCTCTGTCTTCCTGTGTCTGCCTGTCTCAGTGTACTTCCAGTTCCCCTGCGCCTCTCTCTGCCTGTTAGTTCCATTTTCTCCCACCACAGAAAGGCTATCCCATGTGGCTTTAGGCTGTTTTTCGTCACGTTCTTCAGATTCGGGGCACCAGAGGAAAAAGGACACTCTGACCTCCAGCTTCAGTGATAAAAACCCAGAGAAGAGGCCTTTCTATCTTAGTTTTCATAGCCAGGGGCAGGGCACTGTCCCCCACTGGAATCTCTGGGTTAAATTGGAGGAGAACAGTAATTCCTTAAAAGAAGGAAGATCCTCTTCCAGGCAGACAAAACCAGTAAATATTCAGTATAGGAGATGAGACTGAAATATTTGAAGATTGTGTTCAATTTCTTTTTTTTCCATGACTGCTTCAGTATTCATGCTTTTTAATATGTATCAAGCGAGCCCTTGCGGGTGTAGCTCAGTGGATAGAGCGCGGGCTGGGAACCAGAGGGTCCCGGTTCGATTCCCCGTCAGGGCACATGCCTGGGTTGTGGGCTGGGTCCCCAGTGAGGGCCATGTGAGAGGCAACCATACACTGCTGTTTCTCTCCCTCTCTTTCTCCCTCCCTTCCCCTCTCTGTAAAATAAATAAATAAAATCTTTAAAAAAAAAAACATTAATATGTATCAAGTGAGTATAATGTTTAGAAATATTTCCAACTAATCTACTTCAAGACAAATTTTATTTCCTAAAAGACATCTTCATTATTTTCAATGAATGATACTGACAAAGTTTTTTCCGTAAGATGGCTCTAGCAGCACTTAGTTGTAACGATTTTGTTAGATTGCATTATGACAGCTGTCATATCAGCGTGCATTTATAAAAAACTTAACCAAAATTGGTGAATTTTTGTGTAGCCATTTTAATATTGACAATGGAAGAAAATATGCAACATTTTCAGCATATTATGCTTTATCATTTCAAGAAAGGTAAAAACACAAGTGAAACACAAAAAAAGATCTGTGCAGTGTATGGAGAAAGTGCTGTGACTGATTGAACATGTCAAAAGTAGTTTGTGAAGTTCTGTGCTGGAGATTTCTTGCTGGACGATGCTCTGTGGTCGGGTAGGCCAGTTGACATTGATAGCAATCAGATCGAGACATTATTGAGAACAGTCAATGTTATACCATGTGGGAGATAGCTGACATACTCAAACTATCCAAGTCAATAAAGTTATTGGTAAAAATGAAAAAATGTCTTCTACATTATGGAAAAAACTAAACAAACATTTTGGCCAAGCCTGTATTTATATTTACAGTTCTTTCATCTTTATTGTATTTTTTTCCATTACCGTTTAGTCCCCTCATACCTCCCTTCCCCAGCAATTACCACACTGCTGTCCATGTCCATGCGTCCTTTCTCCTTTTTGCTCAATTCCTCACTCCCTCACCTCCCTCTCCCCACTAGCTATCATCTGCTCTCTATCTATGAGTCCCCATTTCCCTTGTTAGTTCAGTTTGTTCATTAGATTCCACATATGAGTGAAATCATGTGGTATTTGTCTTTCTCTGACTGGCTTATTTCACTTAGCATAATGTTCTTCAGGTCCATCCATACTGTTGCAAAGGGTAAAATTTTCTTCTATTTGTACAGTTATTTTAAAGCCTCCTAGTTCCTTCACAAGTATCTGAGACTAATGTTCCAAGAGTTGAAGTTGTAAACATAAATTTACATTAAAGACTGGTTAGAATAATCTCCGCTGTTCTCGGTACAATGTTAGGTTCAAGTGAGCTACTGGGAAGTTACGAGTATTTTGTTCAGTCTTTCACAGTTGGTCTGTTTTAGCACTCCTCAGTACTACTCTTTACTTGTGTTACACTTCTGTTCTTAATTTACATGTGGTTTGCTCTACTAGACTGTAAACCTCAGTGGTAAAGGAACGATGTTTTCTTTACAACACCCAGGGCAGACTAATAAGCACTTGTAAAGTGACTGTTGGTAAAATGTATCTTTCTTGCACTTCATGCTCTAGGAAATGTACTTTTTGTAAATACAAGTGTTTTTGGAAAACAGGTATTAAAACGTTGAGTGATGTTTGAGTCTCCTAACCATTTTTCCCACATCAGATTGATCACCCAGGTGTCACACTGTGGAATGATGAGACTGTATTTTAGGCAGAGAGAAACCTTTTATAAATAAGTGTCATTTTTTTTTGACACAACATACTGTTGCCTAATTCTCTATAATATTTGGTATTGAGGGATAGTTTTGATCAATTCAGACTGTGGCGTATAATTTTTATAACATGAAATGGTAACTGATCAAGATTTCTTTCTGTAGGCTACGGAAAGCGAGGTAGGAGATGTAGATTTAACACGTCTTCCTGAGGGACCTGTTGATTCTGAAGATGAAGAGGAGGAAGATGAAGAAATTGATCGAACTGATCCACTGCATGGGCGAGATCTTGTTCGTGAATGTCTTGAAAAAGAACCTGCAGACAAAACTGATGACGACATTGGTAAAAAAAAAAAAAAGAAGTGTGTGTGTGTGTGTTTTAACAATAAGAATTTTGTAGTTTTTAGATATTGCTGCATAACAAATTACCCCAAAACTTAGTGACTTAAAAGCAACACACGTTTATTTTCTCCCACTCGTTGTGGATCAGGAATTCAGGAGCAGCGTAGCTGAGTGGTCCTGGCTTGGTAGCACCAGGTTGTAATCAGAATGTGGGCGGTCCTCCGAGACTTTGTTGCGCTGAGCCGGAGGTCCTGAGCCGGAGGTCCTGTTTCCAGCGTGACTACTTACATGGCTCTTGGCACAAGACTTCAGTGAGGTCCTCACTATGTGGGCCTCTCCAGAGGCTGCTTAAATGTGGCAGTCAGCTTCACCCAAAGCAAGTACTCCAAGGGAGAGTAAGGCAGGTGACACAATGTCTTTTAGGATCTGGCTTCAAGAGTAATACATCATTACTTCTTCCAAGTTCTGTTTGTCACACACAGCAATCCTCCTGTGAGCTGGGAGGGGAATGCGTGAGGGCATAAATATCAAGAGGGAGGAATCCTTGGGAGCCATCGTTGAGTCTGGCTGCCCTGATTTGAGAGCGTATTTAGAAGGTGTAGCAGGGGAGCCCCGGTATTTGTATGCCCTTGACCGAAGCACAGTCCTCCTCTGTTGGGGAAGGTTTCCCTCTTTACCAGGTGCTCAGCTTTGGGAGGTGTGCTCATGGAGCTGTGAGAGAGGAGGGGGACACCCGCTCAGCCTGCCAGATCAACTGAATCAACCCTGGTGATCAGTAGGGTGACAGATGTCACAGCCAGATCACCCTCACTCTCATCCTGGCTGCCCAAATTTATAAAACAAAAGCTTGGATTCCATAAAGTGATTTTCCCCTTTATGACATAAGACATTTAAAATATAGTACATCATTGTCCCATGTCTATGAATTAGCTTTTCAAAACTATTTTTATGTTGTCAAAATCCTGTCTTTATTCTTCTGGCTTGAAAAATAAGCATATAATTTTTGGTTAAAGCTATGAATTTTCTTTTCCGCAATGTTTTACAGAAGTAGTTACCATACTTAAGGTGGTTGTATAATACTAAAGATGATATTGTTGTCTTTAAAGGCAGAGATTACTTAGTGTCATTAGATATTGTTATGATTCATTTAAGATTTTGGCCTAGATTTCCCTGTTATAATAGTCATATTGCTGTTCAAATCAGAAAATGCCAGTACTAATAGTCATGACCTGTGTGAGTAAAACTCGGTGTATTTGAACATTGCTTGTCACTCTAATGACATAGATTGAAGTAATCTGCAGTTAGAGTCCTGTGAATAGTATCTGGACAGAAACTGAAAGTGCATTTTTTTTTATCATAGAGTTAGATACTATGTTGTTTTCACAAAGCTTTTAAAAAATTGAAATATAAGCTAATGCCCAGCTATCTGCGGGTGGATAGCACCTTACAGTTATGTTTGTTTCAGCCCTTAGCTGACTGTGTACGTGGACCCCTGCGTACAAGGGTCTGCGTACATGTATTTATCTTAATTACTCAGGCAGTGTCTGTACCAGGGAATGGCCTCAGGCAGGCACTCATCAGCATTTGTTTTGGTTAAATTAAAGAGAATTACCTTGTGTCCTGTGACACATCTTGAACTAGAATTCATATTTGTTATCTCTAATTTAATTAATAATTGACAGTTATCAATAACATTTTTTCTTAACAACTCTGGCCCAATGAGAGCTAGGCAACAAGCTCTTGACTAATCTGTTAGATCGGAACACATCACTGTACTAATCACCACAGAGTGGCGTCTCAGACTCGGAAAAGTAGACGGACTCCAGCCTCCTCCAGCTCCGTGTGTTTTCCTGGCTCTGTCTGGAGGTCGTGCGTGCTGGTATCTTCCAGCATGCCTGTGTTTTCGTGTGAGTCTGAGTACGTCTGGTAACCAAACAGCTGATTCTGTTTAACCAGCCGTTGTCTTGGGCCCTGGTTTCTCTCTTCACCAGCATAAATTCCTAAGTTGATGGGGAAATTAGGCATTGAATTCTAGATTTTATTTTATCTTTAAAGTGTAGTCCTTGATGGTCTCTGTGCTACAATTTCTGTGTTTCAATAGAACAGTTACTGGAGTTTATGCACCAGCTCCCTGCTTTTGCAAACATGACCATGAGTGTGAGGAGAGAACTCTGCTCAGTGATGATTTTTGAAGTGGTAGAGCAGGCCGGAGCCGTGATTCTTGAAGACGGACAAGAGGTAGGTTAGCAAATAAATGTTACACATTGTGTATGTAGTATGGGAGGCAATTTTTAGAATGATCTATCTTCCACAAACTTGTGTAAATCCTAATTTAAAATTTATACAGTTTTTTTTAATGAATGCCAAGTTTGGGATAGATATAACTTCTTGAGATAAGTTTTTACTTTTGTTTTTGCTCTATGTACTTTGTCTTAATTTTGATTTCCTAGCAGTGGATCTTGCAGAGAATAAATGTCTGATAGATAATCTTCATTGAACCACATTTGTTTTCACTTCTCAAATTAAGTTGTAAGACTTTTTAAAAATTCTTAATAATTCTACCTGTATATTTATATCATTCTTATTGTTTAAAATGTTTATCAGGTATATACTCAAGTCTCCTTATCCTACTGTACATTATACACGTAAAAACAAAAAAGACTGGAGGCACTGCGTTGATGCCGATGCCTCCTAGTGGACTGTCGGCGGAGGCATTTATGCGGCAATTCCAGGTTCAGAAATGCTCAGTGGCAGCTTGTGCGTAGGTAGACGGAGAAGGCAGCGAAATTGCAAGGCATGGCTGTTAGGAAGTACTTTACTAGTTTTCTTATCAAACTGATAAAAATTAATGCTGAGATATTAGTCAGTTAACATACTGCCACGAGTATCTCTGGAAAGTCATTTAGAAATTTTTAACATGGACATCAAAGTATCAACAATTTCTGACCTGTTATTTCCTTTACTGAGTGCCTTTCCTTAGACATAATATAAAACTCAAAGACTTACGCCAAAAGGCGGTCATTGCAGCTTATGGAAATTGGAAATGACAAAAACTATCTAATTATAAGCAGTGGTTAACTAAATTATACAGCCATGACATATATTATTATGGAGGTATTCAAGTCATTTTAAAGTTTGATGCACACTCTGAAAGCAGGTGCTGTCTCGAGCTGTGTTTACATGCTTTCTCCCCATGCCCTTGAACACATCTGGCACACAGGATGTGCTCAGAAAAAATAAACTTTGTTGTACTAATGTTTTCAAAAGGCAGAATAGTCTTTAATATTTCAACAGTATAAAATAATATAAACATAGGAGAGAGATAAACTTTTAACTACTGTGTAAACAGTTTTATTTTCTATTTTTCACAAATTTTTGTATTCTATTAATTTTCCACAGTTCTGTCGGCAAAAATTTGTCGCATGCCCACTCTGTGCCCGGTGCTGATTCAGGCACGGAGTATATAGCGGTGGGAGAACCAGACACAGTCCTTGTCCTCAGTTTATGTGATCCACGTGAATATATTTTATATTCAAAATAGAAAGAAAAAGCACTCTTTTGAAAAAGTGGTGTCAGCAGTGATTCTCCTTCAGAACTAATCATTCAAATTTCTCTTAAATCACATTAAAACTGTTGAAACTTTAGATACTGAATGAGAAAAAGTGATCTTTCATTGGTAGAGTAGACCTTTAGAATCTCTCCTTCAAACATTAAATGCTGCTGATAGAAATGAAGGCAGTGTTTTCTTAACGTTAAGAAAAACTTTGAATACTGCCTTATTAGATATGCCTTAAAATTTAGGCTTTTAGTAGTCTTTCTGATAATCACTAGCTATCTTTTTTTTTTCCTTTTGGGTGCTTGCTGTGTGCCAGGCATCATTCTAAGCACTTAATTTGTAAAACTTCAGTTAACACAGAAGTTCTGTGATAGGTACTGTTATGCCCATTTTAGCAACAGAGAAACAGGCCCAGAGAGGTTAAATACCTTGCTTACCGTCACTCAGCTAGTCAGTGTTAGGGTCTGGACTCAGATTCCAATGGTTAAGACTTGTGGTCTTAACCATTACGTTATTTGGTCAGTTATGGAAGTCTCAGAACTCACTTGATGACTAAAAGAAGAAAGAGTAAATTAAGCTTCAGTGGTTTGCATAGGTGGGCAGTAGGAGTTATTGACAGTATTTAGTGATATAATGAGAATATCTCTTTATTTTAATTATACAAGTTATATATATTGATTTATTCTTTTCAAAGTTAACATATAACTATCTTTTTTTTAAAAAAAAATGATTCTTAAAACCTGTCTTTTTCTCTATAGCTTGACTCATGGTATGTTATTTTAAACGGCACTGTAGAAATCAGCCATTTGGATGGGAAAGTTGAAAATCTCTTTATGGGAAATAGTTTTGGAATTACTCCCACTCTGGACAAGCAGTACATGAATGGAGTGGTGAGGACCAAAGTGGATGATTGTCAGGTAAGCTCATCTCTGTGATCGGGCACTCTTGTTTGTTGACTTAAAATGGCTGAGCCTGGCCCGGCTGGTGTAGCTCAGTGGATTGAGCACGGGCTGGGAACCAGAGGGTCCCGGTTCGATTCCCAGTCGGGGCACATGCCTGGGTTGCGGGCCGGGTCCCCGGTGAGGGCCATGTGAGAGGCAACCATACATTGCTCTTTCTCCCTCCCTTCTCCTCTCTCTGAAAATAAATAAATAAAATCTTTAAAAAAAAAAAAAAATGGCTGAGCCTGTTTTTCCTTCCTTAAAGTAAAATAGCTTTGAAAATTGCAAGTTTCAAAAGCTTAGAGTTAATAAAGGAAATTAGATTTTATATCTTACTCACGTCTGTGAAACTGAACAAATTGTAAACTTTTAAAAGAGCATGCAGCAAGTGAATGTTGGCTTGTTAAATTTTCTATCTGATATTAACCAGCTTATTCCTTTTTTATTTGTAAAAATGAAGGAAAGAAATAGGAACTTGTGAGTGGTTTCTAACTCCCCCTTCATGTTTTCTTTGCACAGTGTCAGTTTTGAGAGTGGTTTTTCACTTCTCCTTTTAGAGCACAATTCAGAATCAAAAACTTCTTGGTCTCTTTGTGCATGAATTATTTATTTTGTCTTGATTTTTGCTGAGGATTGAAGGGATTGAACAAAAAAGGACTGATGCCCCTGGCTTTCTTACCTTTGTGCTCTGCCTTAGTGCGCAGTGATGTGTTCATGTACTATAGATTCATTGGTTGTCCCCATGTCGTTCTCGGACAGTTTGTCTGCATCGCCCAGCAGGATTACTGGAGAATTTTAAATCATGTGGAAAAA
Source organism: Micronycteris hirsuta (assembly GCA_004026765.1). Taxonomy (NCBI): domain Eukaryota; kingdom Metazoa; phylum Chordata; class Mammalia; order Chiroptera; family Phyllostomidae; genus Micronycteris; species Micronycteris hirsuta. The sequence goes on from PVJI01001011.1 coordinate 131,752, forward strand.
AATACCCACAGAGTTGAGGAAGAGGGAGAAATTGTTATGGTGCATGAGCACCGTGAACTAGACCGCAGCGGAACCAGGAAAGGACACATTGTAATCAAGGTGGGTGTTTTTTACTTACTACTGTTCTAGTCACTGATATGAATAAGACTTTCATCTTGACTAGAGGGCTTTGAACTACTTTCTGAGCAGTGCAAGACAACTCACTGACTTTGAAATCTAATTTAAATGACTGTTGGTTCTTTTTGCCTTTCTCTAAGCTGGTTTTTACACATTTTAATGAAGAAGAGTGACATTGCTGTCTAATGTCGGTATGGATGGGAAGTTATTTTAGGATATACTGGTCAGAGTTTTTCTTCTTAAATTCTTGTAATGATCCATTGGTAGCGGGAGTTAATGTCACCAAAGATGGCAGTATTTCTGAGACACAAGAGAAAACGACAGGACTGCCCGTAAAGGCAGAATGAAGCACAGGTGGAGACACAGAGGACTCAGTGGGTCTCTAGAGCCCTCCTCAGACACGAGGAAGTGTACTCACTGTAAGTGCACACACATCCGCAGCCGTTGTACATCTAGCCATCCCACTAACTGTCAAGAGTTCGTACCAGTACTGCCAGTCTCGTTACTACACCAGTTTTTTCAAGCCTTTCCTTTCCATATTTATAAATACCTTCCCCGACAGTGACTCTTTATGCTCTGTATAGTTACTTATTTGCTCGTTGTAACCAGTCTCCACATGCAGCCATGCCCTTCCCCTGCGAACTCCGCACATCCTGTCTGCCCTTAGTGGGTGCTAATGTGCACCCCAGGGACGGGCCTTTGCATGGCTCTGGGGCTCCTCTTTACGTCCCCATGGGGGTCCTGCCTCAGTGATTTAGCCCAGCAGTTTTCAACCTTTTTCATCTCATGGCACATATAAACTAATTAGAATTCTGCGACACACCAGAAAATACATATAATTTTTTGCTGATCTGACAAAAAATAGGTATAATTTTTATTTATTCCCACTGGATGGCTGTTGTTGTACTGGCTGTTGTCATTTTTTCAGTTTGACAATCTGAGGGAAAAGAGGTCGGTGCCCCTGACTAAATAGTCAGGTATCGCTTGTTTTGAAAACCATTGCAGCACCCTGGTTGGAAATTGCTGGTTTAGCCAACGGAATAGTGGCCTTTCCTTAACATGTTGGTCATTTCCACCCATGACTTTGCTACACAGTATCTAAGAACCAGATTTAAGTGACTTCAAACTGTGATTGGTCTAAAAGACTAAATGAGAAGCCCAGTTTGGTGCTTTTAGGGTGTTTTGGAGGGGAGAGATGAGGAACGGCGTGTGGCTGCCTTGTTCGCGTGCATTGAGTGGGTCATGTGAAGAGCCTTACTTCTGACTCCCTGCCAGAGGAATGCTCTGTACACATCGTTAGCGGGGGCACCCGCCTTTTTTAAAAAGGAACTTCTTGGACATGAACATTGTTAGTATTAGTGTGTGTCTTCTGTACAGCTTTGCTGACCCATGAATTGTTTGGATGAATGAAGGAAATTGAAATTTGAGGTAATGGGCAGCAGTTGGTTTATATTTGACTTAACATCTGGTTTTTTTCTATGTTGGTTCCGTGTACCCACTTTTGAAAAGGCTTGCAAAGGTAATAAATTTTAACATTGATTTGGAAACTCAAAGATGAGCAGTAGGTAAATGTTGTTTATATTCCTTTTCATAAATTTGGAGGCAGGCAAGCAGTTAAAACTCTGAATTAATGTAAAAACTTTAGGACTTCTGGTTCCTCTAAAGATGGTGGACTAGCATGGAGAAGCTGTGGAAGAGGAAACTTCTGTTCTGGGAAGTAACAGCCGGGAAACACACTCTCCTGAGCGGGTGTGTTGCTTCTCTAGCCAGAGGCAGGCAGAAGAAAGTCTGGGATATGATTAAATTTGGAGGGAGGTTTGTTGTTGTTCTTAACTCTCACCTTTCCTTCCATTCCCATGAGACAGTCGGCACTCAGCTTCCCTTGTAGTAGAATTGGCAGGGACAGTTCACGCGGGGGGCGGTCACTCAGTGAAGGGCAGAAGCCCTGCTGTGACCTGCTGTGAAGAAGTGCCAGTAAAAACTTACGGCTGAGTGAACCTTTATTCCCCTGCCTGTCTCTCTCTCACCTCCTGGGTGCTGAGGCATTACCGCTGGTAGAGACTGCCTGATTCCAGTGCCGAGTGTTTTAAAGGTGAAACTCTTTGAGGACTTGTCTAATAGAGTGGTTACAATGGGAAGTGATTAATAGGAGTTCTTTGGTTTTTTGAGCTATTTATTTTCTGATCATTTCTATCCTTGGATTTTTAGGCCACGCCTGAGCGTCTCATCATGCATTTAATAGAAGAGCATTCCATTGTGGACCCAACTTACATAGAAGATTTTCTGTTAACTTATAGGACATTTCTTCAAAGTCCTTTGGATGTTGGGATCAAACTTTTGGACTGGTTTAAAATTGACAGCTTAAGGGATAAGGTTGGTTTTATAAATATAGAAAGCATGAAAGTGATTTTGACCTTTACATGTTATTCATTAAAACCTTTTGCAAGTGGTAAATGTTTATTTTTTAAAAAATTTTTTTATTTTTTCTTAAAGATTTTATTTATATATTTTTAGAGAGAGGGGAAGGGAGGGAGACAGAGAGGGAGAGAAACAGCAATGTGTGGTTGCCTCTCACATGGCCCTCACTGGAGACCTGGCCCACAACCCAGGCATGTGCCCTGACTGGGAATCGAACCGGGACCCTTTGGTTCCCAGCCCACGCTCAATCCACTGAGCTACACCAGCCAGGGCAGATTTTATTTTGATAAGATTGAATTCACTGAAAAAAAGAGCGAACCAGTGTTAGCGCATCGCTGTGCAGCTGCTGTCCTGACAGAACCACGTGTGGGCAGTGGACGCGAGCCTTGGAGGCACAGCTGAGACGAGGCTCTGGCAGAGCTGCCAACTCAGGAAGCAGGCTGGACACACGAGAGAGTTGGGGCCTTCTCAGAATATCTCGTTGTTTCTGAAGGACATTTCAAAGGCGATTAATAGTTTAGAAAGAATATGCACCAAGTATATTTTTTCAAGAGAACTTAGATTATTCGTAAGCCCCCAAATACAGTATGTTGATTTTTCTTGTTTATATAATCATTTGAAACAGTTGGTCTTTACCTTAATTTCTATCTGCTATGACATTTAAATCTACTTTTGAGTATTTTTGCATTAAACATTATTTGCTGTTTTAAATAGATTATCTTCTTTCATCGGGTATTTATACAATTAATGGAAAGACTAGTAATACCTTGCAAATAGGAGAAATTCAGTTATTTTAAGAAACATAAAAGCAGGGCCATAATTGCCTAGAGTGCCTAGTTCTACTTTAAAGAAATAAGTTAGAGTAGATGGACTGTGGAATTCTATTGTTTGGAAACTAGAGTGTCCAAAACCACAGCTTTACCCCTCACACACACACTTTAGAGTTATAAATAGTTACTTTGATTGCTGAGTAAATAAAAGATGCTAAAAATGAGCAAAAATTATTTGAAGACAACTAGATATTCACATGTAAAAGAACAAAGTTGGATCCTTACTTTACACCATATATAAATTTAACTCATGAGGGAACAGAGACTTGGATACAAGAACTAAAACTATAAACTCTTAGAAGAAGGGGTAAAAAAAATCATAACTTTAGATTTGACATTTTTTTAGATAGGATACCCAAAGCACAAGCAACAAAGAAAAAAAAATAGATACATTGAGTTTTATCAAAATTAGAATGTGGTGTAGCCATATAGTGAAATATTATTTAGTCATAAAAAGGAGTGAAATACATGTATGGTCTGTGAAAACAATATGCTAAGTGGAAAGCCAGACACAAAAGTTCACATATTACATGAATATCCAAAATAGGTGAATACCCAGAGACAGAAGAGCCCGTCAGTGGCTGGCGGGCGGCCAGAAGGGGCGGGGTCTGCTCACTGGGACTGGGGTGGAGATGCCGTGGAACGGGGCGCTGGGCATGGCTGCGCGCCACTGCGGGTGTGCTGAATGCCAGCTTGTGAAGTGGGGAAATGGTGGGTTTAATGTGTGTTCCACCACAGTTTTTAAAGTGTAACTTAAATGACGTTATTAGCTAGGCACATTATTCAGTTCAACTTTCATTTGTTAGTTTTTAATTCTGTTAATCTATGGCACAGAGTAAAATCAGTTCACAACTTTGAAAACTCACAGTATTTATAAATGAAGTTTCAGATTTGTTTTTGTTAGGATTTTGGTTAAACATGTTCTTGGCTCTAGACACACTTTTGATACTGGTTGCCTGCGCTTAGAAGCTGGCATTCTGAGGTACTGTCTGAAATGCACACCCCATGTGCCTACCCTCACCTGAGCCTCCAGGCTTCTGTGCCCACGCTGGGGGCACAGGGTCTTGGCTCTGTTACCTGTGTGCCCAGGGGGACAAAAGCTCGAACTGACCCATACGTGTCTGTTAGAGTGAACTGTTGTGTACAGGAATGGCGGGGCAGGGCCGGGCCAGACACTTGGGCTTAGATGTGCTTCTGGGACCCACTTGTGGAAATGAATGCCTCTCATAACGGTACGCTGCCTCCTTCCTGTTTCCACAGGTAACGCGGATTGTATTATTATGGGTAAACAACCACTTCAATGATTTTGAAGGTGATCCTGCTATGACTCGGTTTCTGGAGGAATTTGAGAAAAACCTGGAAGATACAGTAAGGCTCAAAATAACTTATCTTTTTTTAGAGTTTAGGGATTCTGCCCCCATTTCTCCAAGGACAGCAATTCAGAACAGGTTTCATCTTCTCCTATGTCTTGAATGTCTGTTCTGAGAACCTCCAAATCCATATTTTATTTTCCCGCTCATCCTCTGTCCCTCCATCCCAAATAAACATCATGCTTCCTCCTGACTCCCCTGCTTCTGCTTTAGGATTCATGGTAATGTTTTTTCCCAGCCACCCAGACCTGCGGACTGTGGTAAACATGTGGTCCTCTCTCTTCCTCGAATGCCCTGGCCAAGATGTCCAGTCAGCTGCTGAGGTCACCTGGGTCGCTGGTTTTAGGCATAAACCTGTTTCCCATGGTCTCTCACGCAGCCATTTCTTCTTCACTTCCCAGTTTAAGGCTTCGTTTTCTTATGCCCTACCTGTTATAACAGCCTCCTAATTTTAGTTCTAGCCTTTTCTTCTTTCTGGTCCATTCTTTGTGGCCAACAGATTGTTTTTAAATCACAAATTAATGTTGCTCTCTCTGTCAATAAACCAAAGTATTTTTTACCAAAATAATTCCTCACCCATGTATTCAGGTCCCTCAGCTGCATTTTCAGCCTTTTCATGTTCTCCCTTGATTGTAGCCAACCAGATTACTTCGTACTCTTTTCCAGTTCTCTCAAGCTGGAATTTTCCTCTTCCAGTCCTGCTGTTTGAAACTTCAAGGCCTGTCTCACACATCAGATCTACATTAGACTTTCTAAGTTTCCCTTTTGCAGGTGACTTCACTTGTTCTAAATATCTAGCACCTAAGATAGTCACCTCAAGTACCTCTTAACTTTAACAGTAGCTATTTATAAATCCATTTTACTTTCCCTGCTAGATATAAAACTTTGAACTGCAACGGGGTTGTCTGCTTTCAAGCAAGTGTAGTTTTCGGAAGTAAATAATACAGCTGAGGAATCACTGCCTGAATTTACACCCAAAACCCATCACTTGCTATGTGTGAACTTGGACAAGTTGCCTAAACGTCTGTGCCTCAGTTATTTTATAGATAGTAGTCACTAGTCTTGGAAATGTTGTGGCGATTATAATGAGCGAATGAATGTAACAGTGTGAGAATGAAACCTGGCACACAGCAAATGCTCACGAATTACTGCTATTGCTCGTAGCATGTAAGTGGGTTGAGTTTTATGAAGATGGGGAAATTGGCAGATTTTTGTCCCTTTTCCTACTGCTTGGTTCCTGCAGCCTTTTGAGTATCACATCTGCTGTATGCAAAGCAGGGAGAAGGAATGGAACCGGGAGCTTGATTGGAGGTCACCGAGGCCACCGTCACCCGACCTTCCAGTGCTGGCTGTGTAGATACTCAAGGAGCTCACGGAAAATAGAAGCTTCCTTAGAGTCATGGGTTTTGTTTTTTTTTTTTTCAGTGATAGTCTAGTCATCAATTATTTATGGAATTCTACTTTAAGCTTTAGCTTCTGTTATGGACATAAGATTTATACACATTACACTATTTGAGAGTAGCTGGATGTTAAACTGGTGTTAGAACCTGGAAATTAGAATATTACTAAGTTTGAGGAAGTTCTAAAGTAATATAGGAATAACATTCCTTGAAGAGTTGGAGACATGAGTGTATCTTTGAATAATAAACAGTATTTGGAATGGTAGTTTACATCCTTTAAGGTTTTAAATAAAGGTTTAAAAAGATTTGGGTTTTATATAACAGCCAGGAGCTACGCAAGATAGAGTGTTATATATTAGGGAAGGTTAAGGATAGAGTAATTTTCTTGTCATCCCCCTCTAAGTGAGATATCACTTTGAAGTCTTTTCTGACCCGTGATTATCTAGAAGTTTTCATGTTAAGAGAGATTCTCGAGAGTGCTCTGGGGTGGAAGATGCCCCTCCTTCAGTTTTATTTGCCCAGCTTACATGTTCTTGACTCCGTATTTCAAATGTAGCTCTTCTTCTGATAGTTTTAGGTGATTCTGTTAAAAGCCGGGGAGTAGGTACAGACATTTGTATACATTTTTCTCTTTTCTGCTTTCTAGAAAATGAATGGTCATCTCCGGTTACTGAATATTGCATGTGCTGCAAAGGCTAAGTGGAGACAGGTGGTACTGCAGAAGACCTCCCGGGAGTCACCTCTGCATTTCAGCCTGAACGGAGGGAGCGAGAAGGGCTTCGGTATTTTTGTCGAAGGAGTAGAACCGGGTAGCAAAGCTGCTGATGCAGGACTGAAACGTGGGGACCAGGTAAGTCAGCAGTGTTCAGCTTCCTCTCATGGCTCATGTAAAGTAATTACTAAAATTCTACAGCACATCAGAAAATACTGTTTTTGCCAGTCTGACTGGCGATTCGTTCACACTAGGCGGCTATGTTTGTTTTGGTTCTTGTCATTTTTTTTATGTACGATCTAAGGGAAGAGAGGTCAGTGCCCCTGACTAAATAGTCAGGTGTTGCCTGTTCTCCGAATTCTTGTGGCGTGCCGAATTAGAGCCTTCTCACCAGTGATATGTCCGCTCTTTTCTCTCATGTGGGAGTTCTTCAGATAAGCACCATCACTTTAAGGAAATACTGTTAGAGCTGCTTTTTTAGGTATGGTATTTTAAATGGCTTACTTTAAAACTATATTTGTCATATATCTATTACTTTTAATGCAGAGTTTGATAGAATGTGGCCAGAAACAACGTGGTCATCTGGGCACTGTCAGCACGACACCTTTTTGAATGGTCCTGCCCACCCTCCAAGGATAGGAGCCTCTGTATCCGGCAACTTCAGAGTATTCCAGAAAGCTCAGTGTGCGAGCCAGCCCCCTGCCCGCTTGGAGGGACCAAGCACTGGCCCTCATGGCACTCTGAAATTAGGTGGCCTGAGATGGCTGTGAATGATGGTTTTAGCTTCAGTAATGTTCGTGGGATAGCAGAACTGCATTTGTAAGCAGTGAGCCAGGTCAGAGACTAGGAGAAAGGAGGCACTGGGAGAAAGTTGGTAGGGATTTATTCTCTCTTTATATGCATTAGAAAACTGTAGAACAATGTATTAAAATGTGATTAGTCGCAACTTTATTACTGAAAAACGCAATTCCTAGGCTCACACCAGTCCTGTTAATCATATTAGTCACATCCTCCAGAAATGAAGTCTGGGCATGTGTATTTGCTAACAAAGCCCTCTAGATGATTCTGATAAACAGTAAAGCATGATTTCTCAAATCTGGCTGAATTACTTGGGAAACTTACTTTTTCTCATTAAAAAATTTTTGTGAGTTCACTCATTAATTTAGGATGTGGCTTTATTTTACTTTTAACTGAACCATACTATTATTTTAAAAAATGTTGAGGCATTCGCTCAGAACAGTGGTTCTCGACCAGGGGTGACCTGGCCCCCCAGGGGACATTTGGCAATGTCTAGAGACATGTTTAATGGTCATGACTTGGGGATTAATACTGGCATCTAGTGGGTAGAGGCCAGGGACACTACTAAGCAGCCTACAACACCCCCCAATAGAGCAGCCCCCAAAACAAAGAGTTATCCAGTCAGGTTGTCAATAGGCAAGGGGTTAGGAAATGCCGGTGTAAGGTTACCACAACCCCCTTGTTTCTTTAAGGGAACTTTTTTAAAAATAGATTTCTGGACCTTACCCCAGGCTACTTATTAAGAATATCAAGTAGTTAGGATCGTGGAGTCAGTATATTTGTTGTTCCAGGATTTTATTGTAAACACATTTAAGAATCTCATTCTTCACAGAAAAACACTGAAATTCAATGATTTCATTCCTGAAAGAAGAGATTTATCATGCTTTTACTTCTTCCTTCGGTCCTCCCAAGTATCATTGAGATTACAGTGATCCCTCACCATTGCGGGAGTTGTGTTCCAGAAACCTCCGCAATAGGTGAAAATCCGTGAAGTAGCGGCGTTATATTTATTTTATTATATATATTTTAAGACTTTATAAGTCCTTCCCACACTCCTATAAATCTTTCCCACTCTCTTATTAACCTTTCCCACACTCTTATAAACACTTCATATGCTCTTAAACACTTTCTACACTCTTAAACCTACCCAATTTTAATCCCACGATATAGCGAAAACTCTGCGATACAGAATTAGGTATATTGTTTTTAAAAACCTGCGATAAGTGAAGCCACAATAAGTGAACCGTGATATGGTGAAAAACGACTGTATCTAAGATTTTAGATCCAGAATATTAAGTCATTTTTTAACGTTCTTTTTTAAGAATACTTTTGATGTTCACATTAAGTTTTACAAGTTTATTACTTAGAGTCATTTAGACATACACCTAACTTAGGGATTGCACTGATTACCTGCTTTTCATCTATGCCATGTTTTCGTCATTTTGATTGATCTCACAGTGTCTTCTAGTATTTTTTTCAAAAAGGGCAAATAGGTGCTATTAGATTTGTATGTCATTGCATGTCTGAAAATGCTTTTGTTCATTGGAGTGTAAATTCTTGGTCACTGTTATTGTTCCCCTAGAACTTTTAGCACAGATAAATATCACATCATCTTATTGTTTGTTGCTCAAGACAGGTGGGAACCAACCTTTGGTCCCCTCCCCAGGCCGCTGCAGTGATGCTTGCAGTTTCTTGTTTTCTGTCCTTGGAATTCAAAATGTTCATAATATATTTAAAAATCTCTTTATTTACTCTTTTGTATGTACTAGATGATCCAGTTCAGTATGTAGATAAGACTTTTTTAACTCTGGAGATTTTACCTCTGTGATTTTTTTTCTTTTTCCTAATATTTTGTTTCTCCCACTTTTTTTTTTTTTTTTAATCTTTTTGGAACCTTTCTGTCAGTATCTGAGATCAGTCCTCTGTGCTGCTGCTTTTTTGCTCATTACGTTTATCTCTTTATTCTTTTTCCTTGGAATTATTAGTAATATTTTAAAAATAAGATTCCTGTGTGATTCTGAGGTACAGCAAGTTTGGGGGACCCTTCTGGGAAGGCTTAGCAGTGTCTCATGGAGGAAGCACCTAAGCGCACTTAGTGCTAGTTGCTTTTAGACTGCCAGATTCAGTCGGTGGCAGGCAGTGTTACTACAAGGATTTAGAGTGCCACTTTTATCTCTCTTTTAAATGCAGTAAGTTTGCATTCAGAAAGTTTCACTAAAATTTGTACATACACACGCAGGCGATTTTTATGAGCTGATGATGTGACTAAAATTTTTTCTTCCTATAAACCAACCTGTGTTATTTTTAAATTTCCTTAATATGATCCCAGAGGGAATGAACTTTTTAAAAAACATTTCTAGTAGAGATCTAGGGATATACAATATAGATTAAAAAATTAAACAGTCATCCCACTTCTCACAGAGATAACCATTGTTCACTTACAGGTATATTTTATTCAAGTTTCATTTTATTTTTTATCATTAAACTAAAGTTTTAGAGGTAACCAATACTGTTTTATCTTAATTTGTATTTTTCAAATACTTTTCTGAAGATAATGGAAGTAAATGGACAGAACTTTGAGAATATTACGTTTGCGAAGGCTCTTGAAATTTTAAGGAATAATACTCACCTTGCACTTACTGTAAAGACCAACATTTTTGGTAAGTGTTGTTGGAAAAACTCTCTAAGCTTGCTTGCTTGCTTGCTTGCTTTATTGTGATGGGAAAGGGTCATTACAATGAAAACAAGGGTAGTAAAATGTAAAAACATGTTTCTGTCTAAGCCACTTGAACGTTTTTAGCATCTTTGGTGTTGAGATATAATATTATGTGTTCTAGGATTTTAATTTTTATTATTTGTATTTAATTATTATTTTGATATTTTAGTACATTCTAAAGCGTGTGTACCACTGAACTCAGTCTTTTATAAAATGCCGACTGAGCAGCCGTGGCGTGCTGCGCTTTGCTGGAAGACACTGAGACCCTGAGTGAGACTTAGAACAGCTGAATGAAACTTAGCGATCAGAATTAGCCCACCCCCCATCCCCCGCCCCACTGGTATGCAAATCAACAAGTCTGTCTACTTCTGATGTTTTAGCTAGCTTTCGGAAATAGTAACATGAATGCCAGAATAGCCGTTTCATGGATGTAAATTGAGTAAAACATTGACATAATTAAGAAGTAAATTATAAATTTTTAGCTACAACATGCTCTACTTCTATGTAAAAATATTGATTTCTGTGCCTGAAGTGTGCTTTGGTCCTCTTTTTATTTGAATGAAGCAAGGATTAAGCCTGTACTTTTAATGTACTGTTTATTTTTAAAAACATTTAGGAATGACTTCCTGTAGTTTGGTTTAATTGAATACCATTAGATTTTCTTTGAAATTCTGAGAATGGCAACACTATAACAATAGAAAACTGTCAAAGAAAATTTGAGTCCTTACAAAGTGGGGGAGGGGGAGGAATTCCTCTAGGTCATTTAGGTTGAAACTTGAGTTTAGAGCTATGTCTATGGAAAAGGAAGTGTTCTGTTTTTTCCTCTTTGGCTCTTCTTTATACTGCACTTAGTCATAATGAAAAATGAAACATGGTGTTTTTCCTCATTTCACTTGAGTTCCTTTTACTGAATTATGTCATGTGAACTCTGGTAAGTAACTGTTCACAATTCCTAATATTAAATAAGCAACAAATAAGTAAGCCTTGCCAGATTTTGGATTTCCTGGAGCTTGGAACTAGTATCTAGAGACATCAACTTTTGGCTTAAACTGAAAGGTTCTGATTATGAAAAATTGAAAGCAGAGCTTGCTCAGTCACCAAGACCAAATTATTTAGTCTATCTTTCCTCGGGTTCTTACAGCTTTAGTTTTCGTACCTGGCACATAGTAATTACTGACTGATACCAAGTATTATGTGTAAATACACAAAAATGGTATAATGTAGTGATTATAGTGTTAAACAACATGGACCTTGGGGGAAGTAAAATAGATCTGAAGGCTGCAGCGCTACTGCCAATAGAGATGTCCCATGGACAGAAGCGGCGCCGGTTCTGGGTGTGGCTCAGTTCCAGTTCTCGGGCTGTGCTCCCAGCCCTCCCAGACTCCCTGTCCCGGGTGGAGCCCCTCCGCCTGACCCTCCGCCTGACACACCGCGCACCACTAGACGCAGCAGGCGCCCCTGCAGAAAGAAAGCAGCCGGCAGCCCCAGTCACCCTCTTCCTGCTCTGGAACCGCGGTCCATCTCTTTTCTGGGCTTTCACAGCTTTCTAACGTCTTTTAAAATCCCCCACTCAGATCATTCATCGTTAGCGTTTTAATTTTTTAATACAGTTAATACACAGGTATGTTTTGGTAATTAAAACACTAAAGAAAGATACCCTGTGGAACCATGTTGTGTACAGCATTCTGCACCTTTCCACTCAGGCCATCCAGACTCACTGGTGTAGAATGCATAGAAGGTCATTGCGTTATCCTTGTCTGCTGAGCTGATGTCATGCTGATGGATGACTTAGCTTATCAGTTTTGCTGTTTATAGTGATGTAACGAAAACTCTTTGTACTTATGTGTATGCTTATATAGACGCCTACACATTTCTCAAAGTGAAATTACTCTGACAATCACTAGAGAATTTTATTTTTCACAAGTGTGCCCTGGTCTGCCTACTACACTTCCTTCACCAGTGTGTAAGAATGGTCAGTGCTGCACATTCTTCAGTAATGAGGGTGGGTGAGCCCTTCTGTGTATCTGTTAATATTTCTTATTTGTAAATAGTCTTTAATCATCCAGTTTTATATTGAGTTACCTCTTGATTCATTTAAATGTCCTGTTGTCTTGAGGGTTGTAAATACTGACCCAAAGTTATTTGGCCTTTGACTTTTCTTATTGGTTGTGTTTTCATTTGTGGGTGTGTAAACACACACACACACATGGAGAGTGAGAAATTCTTAATCAAATATGTTAAACTTTTATTGATTCTTGGGCACCCTTTTTTCTGACCTGCGTATTTTATCTGATATTGCTGTTTAGTGGTGCTGTATTGTAGTTACATTTGCTCACCATCTGTTCATTTTGTCCTTAACTATTTTTTTTTAATTCAACACAGTCATCTCTCATCTTCATTTACAAATCAGAAGCTCCACAGATTTTCACTTGTCGTTACATACTCAAGTCCAGTGAAGATATAAACTACTTTGCACACTGTTGAGAGCCTTACATACACAACTCAGCCCCTGCAGAGACCTGTCGCTGTTAACAGAAAATACAAACACCTCACCAAAGCAAGACCAGGCCGCATTTTCTTTAACATTTCCTTTTGCCACAGGGTCTCTCTACTAGAGATTTCCTCTACCTAGAATAGTTCCTCCTTCTCTTCCCGTGCCTTCCTGCTCACCTGATTGCTCTCTTCTTACACAGTGGCTTAATTAGGGAAGGTTTTCCCGTCCCTGCTGTCGTAATTAATCCCTCTGGTTGTATTCTCTGTCCCTAGCGTTCTCTCTGTATCTCAGACTGACTGTGCGTTCCACAACAGGAGTGCTCTGCCGACTCCTAGCATAGTGCCTGCCCTATATTTATAGGTCAGTAATGTTTTTAAATGGATGGTATCTTGATTTTAGCTCAAAAAAGCATTTCTTTCTTTACCACATGGCTTGAAATGAAACTTAAAAATAGAAACTTAAAGGAATTTATTGTATTTTAATCAAGCACAGAGTATTTTTGAAAGGTGACTCCTAAAGATTTCCACTATTTTGAAGGCAGAAAATGTGCTTTTCAAAAGCTTGCAATATGCTTTGGTAATGTGAAATCATTCTGGTTGAAACTTTCAAAATAGTCCAATTTTACAACTTGAAAACTAAATTATATATGATTGTAAATGTGTCAGCTCTTAAGATGTTGTCCATTTGAATCTTACTTGTTAGCCCTTGACATTGTGGAAAACTGACTTGCCCCCCAAAATAATGGAAAAGATTGCAGTTCTCTGTGGTTGGGGTTTCAGTGGGCACATTTGTGCGGCTCACAGCTAGTCTTCTGTGAAGGTACGCAGTACCGCTGCTCAGAGTTGCACCCGCCGGTGCTCAGAGGCGCCACATCTCCTGGGCCGCAGGTGGGTCTGTTGAGAAATGCCCAGCGGCTCTCTCGCGCTCATTCAGACCCCGCAGGTACCATGATGTGTAGGGGAGTCGGCTTCTACTTCAGCATTTATCTTTTTAGTGTTTTTTTCTCTAGTAGTTAGTCTGCCTTGTTTAAGAACAGACATTTAAAACAACTAGGAAAACTTTTTCATGTCATTACTTTAACTGGAAAACGAGTCACTAATAGCTTCTAGATATTTAGCCTTTATACAGATACGTCTTTCTTTTGCCTGATTCCAGGCAGATAGAGCTCCTCCCACAAGGTGAAAAATTGCGTCGAGGCGAACAGATTGCTAGACAGGCAAGTCCACTGCTGCACTTGCATCCTCCTTAAGGATGAAATAACTCACTGCACTTAGGGTCGATACAAAGTTCTCTAAGGATTTTTGGCTTTCTGTACTTCAGACCACTGTAGTGAATGTTTATTAGTTGCTTTATTTTACTGACTGACCTAAGTCTCATGCATGTGACGCTGAGGAAATTGTCATATGTTACCAAAGTTAGTACTATTTCTGGTAAAAAACAGGTCAAGCAAAGCTCTTCCCATTTTTTAAATGGCTGATTTTTGCAAAACTGAGCCTGATACAGTATTTATATCTCATTTCATCTCATTTTATCATTAGACATAACCTAAGTAATGGAATGTAAATATATCTTTCTGTAAAATCCAAGTTGATTAGCAGTTATATTGCTTATTTCCTAAATAGGAACCCCTGAACTTCTCAAACATGCTGGTAGTCTGTCCACTTCCTTTCCATTTTCCTCACTTTTTTAAATCACTTTTGGACAACAGCAGGAGTATAGTCAGGTATAAAAACTGAAAAGAAAGGTGAGTATAATTGATAAAAGATGGCTGTAAATGTCATGACTAAGGCTATGAAAGTCCAGGTGAGAGAATGTGACTATGTTTATCCTTAAAATTTGTTATTTATATAAAAACTATCTAATCTGAAGAAATGACTATTTATTTATTTCCACAGTGTTCAAAGAGTTGCTTAGTAGGACTGAACAAGAAAAATCTGGTGTTCCTCATATTCCCAAAATTGCTGAAAAAAGAAGTAATCGCCATTCAATCCAGGATGTCCCCGGGGATATCGAGCAGATACCACAGGAGAAGGGGCATAAGAAAGTAAAAGCAAATACCGTTTCAGGTGGAAGAAACAAAATCAGGAAGATTCTGGATAAAACACGGTTCAGTATCTTGCCTCCCAAACTATTCAGGTATGTGACGCTGCTCTCAGTCATCGGGCATTTCCTATCGTCCAAAGTATGTGTGTTGGGGAGGGAAGTTTGGGCCCATTGCGGGTTTTATACAAATAACGCATCATAAATCCACAAGCAATCCAGAAATAAGAAAGAATAAATTCTGTGTGTCTCCCCATCTTTTCTGTTGAAGTTACCACTGTTAGATTATATAGTGCTCCATTAGCTTTGTTTTGAATTTTAGAATAAACTGCCTGTTTTATTTTATAAAATCTTTTTTTTTGTTTTGGTACACTTTTGCTAGTTTCACTGTCTTGACCTACAAATTTGGATACCTTAAATTTTACGACACATTCACTAATTGTACTTTTTTGTCTTTTAAATTACCTTTTTCTTCTTTTCACTATTTACCCTCTTGAATTCTAAAGCTGACTTTATTAATCAAATCTGTTTCTATTTCCAAAATGAGATGTCACTAAAGCTGAGTGAAATTTCAAGATTTTCCATGTAAATTAAGGTCTAAAATACTGATGAAATCAATCCACTGATGTGCCGTGACTGGAAATGATTCTAGTATATATAGTATCTGTGTATGTTTTGCATTATCTACTTCCTTAATCAGAAGTTCTAATCAAATACAGTACTTAGCACATAGTAGACCCGCACACTTAATCAGTGAAAGAAAGCAAGCACATTCTAACAAAGCATGCTCGAAGAAAATACTTGGCTTCTGATATTCCTGGCACTACGGCAGGTGATACTTACAGAGCTGAAAAGAAGTAGTTCCTACCTCTAAGCAGTTCATATCAGTAACTCTATTCTTCCCACATTTATTACATGTTAGGCACCATGTCCAGAGATAGAAATATGGAGAGATAAGTAGGACAAGTTTCTTGTCCTTTAAGAGTTGATTATTTGAAAGGAAAAGCAGGCTCGTGGTGCTTAGACAATGATAAATGTTTTGATACGTACAAAGGCCTGGTCGTTTTGAGTAGTGTGTTTGTGTGTGCACACCTAAAGGTGAAGCAAGATACATAGGTAGTGCTAGGTTGTGAGGGACTTTGAATACTAGGCCAAAGATAAGGACTTCTTCATGTCATAGTAGGGAGCCTGAGAAGAGGGGTGATGTGATAAGATTTGTGCTTTTAGGAACTTCTCTGTTAGTCTGTTTGTAGTTTGGGGTTGAAGGTGCGGCACAATTAGCAGTAATGAAAAGGAGACTAATGAGGAGGGAGCTTTGAAATAGGTAAGTCTCAGCTCTCATCTTTTACATCAAGATCTCAAAAGATTTCCTGATGGAAAAACACTCTCCTTCTTGAGATGTTATTTCCAGTCAGGGAAACAAATTTGCTGTTCATTTAATTTGGGACTCATGGAGGATTGAAACATCCCGAGCTCTGTTTTTAATGTCACTCATTTCTAGAAGGGTTATTACTCATTCCGTTCTGAATGACTACTCTCTTTGAGGAGAGTGATCTGTAAAAATGAGAACTTTAAAATAGCACAGTTCTTATATTATTGAGCATACTGTAGCAGCACAGCAAACACCGTAAGAAAAGGCTTGTTTTCACAAGTGAGCATTGAGTAAGGAGAAGGTAAGAGGGCCAGCCACACTGAAGAGATCGGGGACAGTGTAGGATGACCGGAAGTCGCTGTATGAAGTCCCTGGGGAAAGGGAGAGGAGAGGAGGACGAGAGGCAGAAGAGCGCGCACAAGGGGATTGCTCAGGAGGCAGGCCCCTGGGTTCCAGTTCCGGAAACCCCAGCGGCTTTGCTCTGGAATCGTGTATCTCCTTCAAGTGGTTCTCATTTTGAACAGCGGCACAGTTGTGACATGTGTCATCAAAAGCCAGAGAGCACTGATTGTAACTGACTTCAGCTTGTTGGCCGCACGCTCCACCCAGCTCTGCTGAAGCTTCAGGCAGGGAAATCGGTCATCTCCACAGCTCCGTCTTCTGGGGGCGGGGCTTCGATACTCCACTTGCAGTTTTTGCCAGACATAGGGTCCTGTCCAGAAACATCCACACATAGAAAACGTCCCTGAGTTCAAATAGCCTATAGCATTTATTTTTACTTGTGGTTTACTGGATTAATACATAACTGCTATCCTGTTTTATTGGTCTAATAACTGTGTTGTGGCTGTATTGCTGATAATAATCCCTCCTGCCTCAGTAGCCCGGGTGGGTCAGGTCAGGATTCAGACTGGGATACTGAGGTCCACTTGGCACAGACCAGGTATGTTCACAATGTCTTCGGCAGGACCCAGTGTCTCTGTGGGTGTTTGGACAGGACCACGTGCCCTCTAGCCCTCGGGTTCTGTCTTTGGCTGCAGCAGAGGCATGGAAATTGAAGTGTCTAGGAGCAATCATTTGAGTATTTTCAAGCATTTTTCTTTATATTGGTACCCCCAAAAATGAAAGATCCAGTAGGAATAGTTTTACTTAAACTCAGAAGGGTGTTTTTTTTTTCATTTATTAGTCAAGAAGTATTTCTTGAGTCTCTTGCTTTGTGTGACTAGGAGGCTGCTGGCTGTGAATACAAAATGAGTTAAAAGGAGTTAATGTCAAACTGCTCTCTCTTCTAAAATGTTTGGAATAAGTAAGACACTATTAATTTCAGTGATATATATATATATATATATGTGTGTATATATATATATATACCAAAAAGCAGATTATTTTAGTAAGAATCAAAAAGGTTTTCTACTGGAGTCTCTTTTGCAGAGAGAATTAATTTGTCATTGTACATTTCATAATGCCCACTTTTCATTTTTGAGAATATATGTCATATTTTTTGGCACTTAATCATTCAAAATGAATTCAGGCAACCCCTTTTGCTACACATATACAAGATTCACTAGATAGAAAACATCGAAAAACAGAGTATATGAATCAGATGTTCTGTATCAATAATAAACAGAGATATACAGTTAGAACAGGAAACTGTTCAAGGTTGACAAAGAGAATAGTTAGGGCCAGAATTGATAATGTAGGATAGATACTAAGCTCAGGCTGCTGTGGGAATATAAAATGAGGCAACCTTTCCATAATGCATTCCAGAGATTTTATTAAGAGCTTTAAAAGTGTTCATACCTTTGAATCAGTAATTCCATTTCTAGCAATAATTAGATAAAGCCTTATATATGGGTGTTCGTAGGAATGTTATCTATAATACAATAAAACAAAATTGGAAATAACCTAAATGTCGAACTACAAGGAATAGGTTAAATAATTGTGCTATGTGTGCTGCAGAATGACTAGGAGACAGATAAGAACAGTAATCCTCAAAATTCCTAACCATGACATCATTTTAAAAGGAAAGAATGTTCCTGAAAATCGGAAGGGGAAAAAGTTACTGATTTTGAATAGCATCTGTAAATTAAGACATAGCAATGTGGTTTTTATTGACCTGAAACTACTTCACAATTCATGAAATCTAATCTATTTTTTTTTATCACTCAGCTTTTATTTTGTTTTCTTTAATCACAGATTGCCTCAGTAACATCTTTATATTACTCGTTGTAGCAGTCCCAGACGTAGACTGTCCTGTTTGTTTACCAGAAATTAGTTTTTCTCCTCACTTCTTGTCAGCATACTTTTTTGGTTTGCTTTTAATATTGGGATTACTTTTTATTTGCATATTGATATTTACACAGCCTTTTAGTTTCATAATATAAAACTAAAATATACTTTTAGTAAATTTAGTGTCAGGGAATTTTTGAGGAATTTTCAAAACTGTCTTGTTTCTGTTACTGCATCACCTCAGGAGACTGTTTTGGTAAGAAATGACACAGTTGTTTGCAAGTAGGCTTTATTAATTCAGCTTCCAAGCAAGCATGGATATTTTGCCAATTAGATACTGTTTCATTCATGTCACAGCATGGGTTATACTTAACATTAGTAAAGTTTTCATTTACACACGCTCACATCTTAATTAACATGAATTTGTAAGCAGCTTTGCATTATTGTAACTGTACAGCCTTATCTATTGCTTATTACAAAGCGGAAGTATTGCTAAGTAAGATCAGTAAGAGAGATGAGAACTTGGTGTGTTTCACACACTTCTCTTAGTCTCTAAATTTCAGTCTTCTGCAGCTAATGCAGCCAATTCCCTTTCATAGAAAATTGTAACATTTCAGCATTGTTAAAATTGTTTTTACTTTGATTATTAGTACAACCAGCAAATCTCTTTAACAGTTTGTGTCCTTGGGTTCAGTTACCTGACCCTCTGTGTCTAAAAATGGGCAGATTTATTTTCAAAAATTTATAAAAGACTTAAATTTTTTAACACACATACACAACCTTTTATTTTCTACATAATTTAAATTGTTGCCAAATTACTTACTAAGCTAGAAATATTACATCTGTGAAGCTCTCCCCGCTCCTCTTTTTCCTCTTACCTAGTAGTCTTAGAACATTTAGCTCTGGTCTTCAGGGAGACACACCTAATTCTAAGGAGCCAATTGAGCATAAGCACAAATTACTTATTAAATTGGCTATTTCGTTTGTCTTATCTATCAAATTAGACTGCCTTATCCCCCTCCAGGAAAACATTTTCTATTTCTATAGTGCCTTTACCTATTGTACCCACCCTGCACCCCGCTGTATTTCAGAATGAATTGCCTAAAATCCTGTTTCTACCATTCTATTTTAATTTTGCTAAAAATAGTTCACCATCTTCTAAAAATAGGAATCCTGTTTTCCTCCATGCCAAATGTTTACCTATGTTGCCTAATTTAATCCTTAAAGTAGTCCTGAGAGACAGTGTTATTCACATTTTTAGGTGAAGAAATCAAGACCTAGAAACAAAATTCCCGAGGTCACACAGCTAATAACCCAAGTCTGTCTGGCATAGCTTGCTTTTGAAACACCTTTGCTGTCGTCCGTGTCTTGATGCTTCTTCTTGACTCCTCCGCTGTCTGTCTCGTCCTGGCGCTCTCTTCCTTGTCTGGCTATTAACAGTCCTTCAGCTGTTTGTTTCACAGTCCTCTGTACTCATCTTGCACAGTTTCCTAATCTGCCTAAATCCTATTTTTTTACTCCTAATTTATTCTCGGTGTATCCCATATCACTCATCTTTAAGACAGACTTTAATCCATTCCAAGCTAATAGGTAAGTATTCTGTGATGCCTGTTTGTATGTGTGGCAAGTACTGGACAGAGTGTTGCATTTAATAAAATTTTGATGAAAATTAATATTAACGTAAAGCATTGGTTTTAACACACACATAACCTTAGAAATAAGTGGTATTTTGATTGTTGATGCTGATGGAAATGATTTCTTTTCATTGCTGTTCTGTGTTTGTGTAGGACTGGTTTTTTCTTGGTGTTTTAAGGACTTTTATGTTTATAAGTTAAATGACTGTTATGTCTCTTTGTTTTTATTTTTTCTCTTAGATACATTTAGAGTTATTTATGTAACACTTCTAAATATTTTAAAGAAAAAGTATTTTATTTTGCTTAACTGTGGCCGTTTAATGGACACTTGTTTTTGAAGACTTTGAGGAGAATTAACTTCCGATGACTTGCTTTCTGTTCCGGTTCTGATGTTCCAATCGGGGAACCAGCCGGATAGAACTAAGGGGTTACACACGGAATGATGTGCCCTTAGAACAAGCCCTAGAGACCACCACATTCTTTCATTTTCATTTCTGGTCCTCTTTTCCCTTCTTTCTGTTTGTCACATATTTTCATCGTATGTTGCCCTTCTCTGTGCCGTCTTCCTCTTTTCGCTCTTCTTGATGGTTTGGGCAGTTCTCAGGCGGTTCATATTTTTGAAGACCTTTGTTTTGTCATTGAACCTGGCTCTGTTGTTTTGTACAACCTGCCCTATTCTTTGTTTGGGCGTAGACCCAACTCCGCCCTTTGCCGAGGAGGTCGCCGAGCTTTTCTGCTGAGAGACAGAACCACGCTGCGGTGCTGGCTCTGCATTGTCGGGTTCGTCTGTCTGTGTCCGCTGATTCTGGCCGATCTCCGAGGCTTCCTGACACTCAGATTCCGTTTTTGTACCAAAACCAGCAGGAACTCTAAATATGACTATTTCTCTGTTGTGAGGTAGATGTATATAAGTGTTATTTCTGTGTCATTGTTAAAAATGTTTTAGTGCCATTTTCATTATTACTGTTGCCCTTTGTAAAAGGAATCGGTATGATATTTTAATTTGATTGTTGAAGTCACCACTTTGAATCGGTTTTGTATGCCTTAGTGTGCAGAGAACAGTAATGTTTACTACTAAGAACCCTCAACACTTTAAAATGATATGACATTCTTTTGAAGTGACGGAGGCCTGAGCCAGTCCCAGGACGACAGCATCGTGGGAACGAGGCACTGTAGACACAGTCTGGCTATCATGCCCATCCCTGGGACGCTGTCGTCCAGCAGCCCGGACCTCCTGCAGCCGACCACCAGCATGCTGGATTTTTCCAACCCTTCAGGTGACTTCTGTTTGTCATTCTATGTAGCGATGTTGTACCAAAGGGGCTAATACCTGGTTAGGCCTTGCGCAGCAAGTGCTAGATCTGCTTCCAGCCTTCTTTTCCTACCTCTAAATGCTGAACAGAAGATTACGCCCTTTTGTCTAAGCCGGAGTGATACTTCTTCAGTGTGAAACAGAAGTACCTAGGGAAGAGGTGACACTCGGGTATCTTTTCATAACCCCAGTCCCAGCAGGGGAGCGAGAGCAGAGGTGCTGTTGCTGCTTAGCCAGCAGCCGTGCTGACCGGGGTGTGGAAAAGAGTAAGCCAGACTCCTTTACGTAAGTGCCTCACTTCTCTTTCTTTCTGATATATATGTGTATATATTGGGTTAGTAATTTTCCAGAAACACTGATTTTCTCCTCAACACGTGCAGCTAAAGTAGTTCTCGTCGTGTGCCATTAATTAAAGTACTGCAGCACCTTTTTCACTGGTGTTTGAACTTTCAGTGTCAGGCATCAAGTTAATTTTTCTGCATCTATTGATACACAGTGTCAGTTAAAGGAATGGTCATTTAGCTGTGTAATTTAAATTTTCATTATGAGGAAGAAACACTTTGGCTTTGAAGGACTAGTTTTATATTCAGCACTTGAAAAGATTTGAGATGTCTTTCAGTAAAAAACCTAACAGTTAAAAACTGAAATATATAACTGGGTTTAAGGAGAGGAGGGGAAAAATACCTCTACAGAGATTGGCGTGGTTGTGATTCAGCTTCAGTCTTGATACTGAAGTTCCTAGCAGCTAATGTAAAAAGGGAAGAAACTCAGTTACATAAATCTCAGCTTTAAAAGGAGGATATATGAGTCGTAGTGAAACTTACATTTTATAGTAACTTAAACAAAAACTGTAGGATCTAACCTAAAAGTGCAGTTTAGTGAGTCATTCTGCACAGTTTGCTCCTTACTCTCTACATGACTACCAGTGTTCCTTCCAGAACAGATTCTATAATGAGTCATTACTTATCTTAGATGTTTCTAGTGATTTCTGTATTAGTCAAGATGCAGTCATGAAATAGAAACCCCTCGAGGTACATGACAGAATTGAATATAAGGACTTGTTATCAAGGTGTAAAGTAAACTGTTTCCCGGAAAGAGTGAAAAAGCAAGCCCTGAGGTATCACAGAGGTAGAAGAGCTGCAGACTGGACTCAGCTTCTGCTTTGTGAAAGAAATGCCACTAGTAGGGTGAGGAAATGTCACCGTGGCGCTACAGGAACAAAAGCCTGCAAGAAAAAGACGTAAAGCAGAGAGGCAGGCTTTCTCCAGCCTCTCAGTCACCTCTGGCGCCCCTGTCAGCAGAACCTGAGGAGGAGCCAGCTGACCGAGAAGAGGCGCGGGTCGCAGGTCTCAGCCCCGTCATGGCAAGGCCAGGTGTGTTTGGGGCTCAGAGACAATAACTTAGTAACTGTAGGGTCCCGTTTTCACAGCATAATTATAGACTGCTCTTCTAGCCTCCCGCCCTCCCGTGCTCTGCACTGTCACCCCATCCGTCTGTTCTGGGTGGTGTGGCAGGTACCTTCAGAGCGCTCCTTGCCCATACCATTTGCCACCTGTGCTGGCCTCTCCCTGCATGTCCTGTGGGCTTTTTCTTCTTCCCTGATGCCGAACTCAAATGTTAACTCACTGGGGACACCCAGGTCCCTTTGCTACAGGCAGTCCCTCTTTTCCCAGAAATCTCTAGCACATTTCATTGTCTCTCGGTTGCTTGTCATGAGAATTTATTTTCATGCCGTGTTTGTGTGTGTTCCACAGCAGTACTTACTGCTCTGCACTCACAAATAAAATATTTTCACATTACCTCAGCACAGAATAAATACAGTATGCTTACAGATGTGTTGCGAGTTTGGTTCCAGACAGCCACAATAAAGCAAGCATAATCTTTCTGCTTTTGGAGGATCTTGCCTTCAATTTGTAAAAAACCCAGCATCTGTGAAGCTCAATAAAGCAAAGTGCAATAAAATAGGGTCTGCCTGTGCTTTCCTAAGACAGATAATTAGGGACATAAGATTTACAGATTGAATGATTCTTACGGCTATATTTTTGCCACTGGAACATGTAGAGGTGGGGCTGGGCGGGTAAGGGATAGTTGTAGGGAGAGGAGAAAGGAAAGGAGAGTTGGGGGTTTGGCTGGGGGACAGAGGGAAGAGGGCGGAATTATTAAAATTCAGAGACTGTAGCCTCATGGTGCTGAAATTCAGATCTCTGAAGAGGAGTTGTTGCTCAATTTGATTTCAGATTGATTGCAAGATTTTCTCATTGAAAACATAGTGAAAGGTCAGAAGATGCCTTTTTAAACTCTATTCAGAGCCTGTGTCCATACCAGCAATATAAATGAACAAATGTAAAATAGGTATTTAACTTACAAATTATATTTTTAAACCCCCAAATATACAACTTTATGAAAGGCTTTTTATGGTGCTGTTTATAATTATGTTGAACAAAATACTCGTTATCAATTAATTTTAACTTCAGCTCCTTGAAGTATATGCGACAACACTGAACTCTCTGTCAAGTTTAACTTTTATCTGTCTTCATCTCAGCCATGTTTATGCTGCATGTGTAAGGTTTTAGGAAGTGGGTACAGAGCCACAGGACTGTTGAATAGGTTGCTGACCTTTTTGTGGTTTTGCTTTCTTGCTGCCTATAGCTGCTGGTTTTTACTGTAAGTACCTTGAAGTGCCTATGGTTTCTGTTGCTTATGTTTATACGTGGTATTTTATTTTTTAAAAATCAAATGATAACTGAATGAAGCAGAGAGCAGAACTTTTCTGTCCACTTAACAAGGCTGCTACTCTAAACCGGCATGCATTCTGTTAGTCTCTCCCTTTGACTGTATGTCTCTGCGTCCACAGCATCAGAGGGTAGGGGCTAGTCTATAACCTGTGAAATGGGTTTTTGGAGTTTTTGACCTACTACAAGATGATGTGTAAAAGAATTCAGAGTGTGGCTAAAAGGTTTTTGAAACTTCAAAATTTTATTTTCTGAGTCTGCATATGGAACTTTTTTTTTAATCCTCATCTGAGAACATGCTTATTGATTTAGGAGCAAGAGAAAGGGAGAAAAACATTGATGGCTTGCCTCTTATATGTGCCTTGAATAGAACTAAATGCACAACCTAGGTGTGTGCCCTGACTGGGAATCGAACTGGCGACCTTTCGGTTTACAGGACAATTGCTCCAACCACCTGAGCCACACTGGCCAGGGCTGTATGTGGAACTTTTGCTTACTCTTTCTTTCTTTTTTTTTTTTAATAGCACACCCTTAAAAAGCTTTCTGTAATATTTAGTAAACTTCATATTCTTTCAGTATTTCAAATATGTTATTTTAACTACTTTTTAGTAATAAACATAAAATTGGTTTTTAAAAAATCAAACTGTAGAGAAAGGATAGAACATAAATGGCTTTACCCCTAGAATTAGCAAGTTCTTACTTATCCTTTCAGAAATTTTAGTGCACATAAAATGTATGTCTCATTCCCTTCACCCTAAATGATACACTATGCTTTTCCTTAGCCCATTTGACTTGGCAATAGACTTGGATATTTTTCTGTATCAGAATGTATCATTCTACCAATTTTTTTAAAAAGATTTTATTTATTTTTAAACAGAGAGGAAGGGAGGGAGAAAGAGGGAGAGAGACAACAATGTGTGGTTGCCCTCGAGCGCCCCCTACTGGGGACCTGGCCCACAACCCAAGCAATGTGCCCTGACTGGGAATTGAACCAGGAATCCTTTGGTTCACAGGCTGGCACTCAGTCCCCTGAACCACACCAGCCAGGGTCCATTCTACCAGATTGTTTTTAAAAAGCTGATAGTATTCCATTTAACTAGTTTTCTTTTGGTAGACATTTACAGTGTTGCCTAAACTATGTTCAAATATCTTTTCATGTTTTACATTTACATTATATTTTGAATTTTGTTTAAAAAAATCTTGTGAAAATTTGTATTCTTTCTTGGCTTGCAAAACTTAATATTACTGTCTGACGCATACGAGTTTGCCAGTCCTTGATCTGCACCATCGTACCACCACCCTGTGTGTTTTGTGGTGTTTTTCACTGTATGGAGTGTCTTATTTACTTAATTACCGTCTGCCACTCCTCGAACCACCACTTACTCTCTTAAACACAAGCAAATCCCTGAGAGAAGGGACTTTGTCCTTCTCATTTATTACTGTGTCTTTACCACTTGAATACTCTAGGCACATAACCAAAATCCCTAACTATTCGTTCAGCAAGTAACAATTTAAATCAAAACAAAGAATCAATTTTTTGGTGGGGTTTTTTTAATGAGCATCTCATCTTAAATATGTAAAAAGTTCTCCCATTTTTAGTGTAACCTCACCATCAATACATGCATTCTTCATATGTCTCATTTTCTTCTGTTTTACTCATGCAAGATTATAGTTAGCACTCTAGAAATTTTGCCTTTGGGTTGAAAGTCCAGATATCTGAGAATCCTCTTCTTGAATTCATTTGTTTATAAGAATTTTATTAATAAAATAGGAATTATAAGACTAATAAATGCTGTGCTCCTCAAAGATTCTTTTGAAATGTCTGTTCTGCCTTTACAGGATTATATTTGTAAATGCAGTCTAGTTTTGAGCCTAAAATTTGAACCGATTAAATCAATATTTTTGTTGATTCACATTTAACCTCATACTTACCATTTATCTGGTCAATTAATATTTGGGGTTCAGTCACATGTCAAGTACTATGTTTGACACATACGATTTTCTTGTATTGACAAATATGTTTGTAAAGGATATTTATGTATTATACATTTAACAATTCTGAAATAGAAAAAGAAGTTTATGTGGGTGCCAATATTAGTGCAGAGAATTTTTTGTCTCTCAAATGTTTTCCAAATTGATGTTTTTATTATCTTGGCAAATTCATCAGGGGTTGGCTTAATGCTTTGAATAATCCCATATGTGGGTCTGTTGTGGAGGTGCCCGTTTTTGATGCCCACATCCCACTTATGTGACTGTGTGACAGTTTGTTGTTTGGTGGGAATGGTTTTAAACAGAGGACGACTTTTTTACACTGTTCAGCAAGATACATAGCTCTGCTCCTTCCCAGACGATGTTATAGTGTGTTAGCAGCAAGAGAAGAGAAAATGAAATGTGTGCCTATCATTTGGGTAATTAAAATATATAAAGATGACATCAAAATTGTCTGTATAGTATGACACTAATTATGTTTTTCTTTGTTAGGATTTTGTCACCTGAGAAAATAGATACATTTATTTATCAATAAATGCAGCAGTAATTTCTGTTAATCTGAAATAGAAATGTATATTTCACTGTTTAAAGGGATCATTGTGTTCTAAATTGCTTTTTGAAGAGTTAAAAGTAATTTTTCTAAAATAACATGGCTCATTTTTGTATTTATATAGATATTCCTGATCAAGTTATACGAGTTTTCAAAGCAGATCAACAAAGTTGCTATATTATCATCAGTAAAGACACCACAGCTAAAGAAGTTGTTTGTCACGCTGTTCATGAGTTTGGTCTGACTGGCGCCTCTGACGCATACTCTCTCTGTGAGGTTTCTGTTACTCCTGAGGGGGTCATAAAACAGAGAAGACTTCCGGACCAGTTCTCCAAGTTAGCTGATAGAATTCAGCTCAATGGAAGGTGAATGTGCTTATTAGTAAATATACTTATTTCTATGCGTGTTTCTGAAGATTCCATGTTAAAACAGATATTTTAAATAGAAAGCTCATATTTAGGGCCACTGAGTTCTCTAAACTTGAAGTAGGATTTCTTTTTATTTTTTTCAGTTTTTCTTATCTCCATAATTTTAGAAATGTACTCATAACAGCTATGCAAAATTGGGAAAAGGAAAGGGAGGACGGGTCACTAAAATATTTTAGCCCTCTTTCTAAAATAAAGTTTTAGAACCACTGGTGTAGTCCAATCTCTATATAGAGGAGGAAAGTAAATGATACATATCTTTACATATGTCTGAGTGTATTTGTATTAATTTTTTAATTTGTTTTTAATATGACAATGTACTTTCAGCAGAAGAAGCCATAATTTTCACAGTTCTTTGTCTAAGTGGTTATTCTTTTGTGAATATGTGGGAATTTTTTAATTTTTAAAAATGTCTTTACAGTAATAAAGAGGGAAAATGGTCTTATGAACATAAAATCACTTATAAAAACAATGTTTTTCCTTGTAGGTATTATTTAAAAAACAACATGGAAACAGAAACCTTGTGTTCAGATGAAGATGCACAGGAGCTGGTTAAGGAAAGCCAGCTCTCCATGCTGCAGCTCAGTACCATTGAGCTGGCCACTCAGCTGTCCATGAGGGACTTTGATTTGTTCCGTAACATTGAGCCTACTGAGTACATTGATGACCTTTTTAAGTTAGAGTCTAAAACAGGAAATACTCACTTGAAAGAGTTTGAGGACATTGTAAACCAAGAGACATTCTGGGTTGCCTCAGAGGTTTTAACCGAGTCAAATCAGCTTAAACGAATGAAGATTATTAAGCATTTCATTAAAATTGCTCTTCACTGTCGTGAATGTAAGAACTTCAATTCCATGTTTGCAATAATAAGGTAAGTTAGTCCAAAAATTAATGGACGATTTTGTCATATTAGACATACTCTGATATTCTGCTTAGGTATTCAATACTAGGAGAAGAAATTTTAATTAATAGGTTTTTACTGAAGAATTGTTAGATTTAATGTATTTTTCATTCTGGTGATACTAGCTTTTTGCCGTCTTGTTTCTTCCATCTTTCTGTTACCTAAACTTTTTTTTCATGTGTGTGGATATGGTTGGTTGCCTTCCAGCTTTCCCTCCTTCCTTCCCCTTTGGTGGGTTACGCCCTCTCCGCACATGTCCACCGTTTGGTCTCTGCCAGCAGACTCCTGTGCTGTGCCTCTCGCGGTACCTGCCTCACCGTGACTTGGCACTGAAAAATCAGAGCGTGGTATCAGTGCTCTAACCCAGCGACTTGCAGCCTTTTTCATCTCTCAGCACACTTTAATTAAAATTCTGTGGCACACCAAAAAATATATTTTTTGCCAATCTGACAAAAAAATAGGTATAATTTTGATTCATACACATTGGACGGCTATTGTTATAATGGCTGTTGTCATTTTTTATTTGACAGTCTGAGGGAAAAGACATCAGGTACTGCATGGCCTCACAATTCTTATGGCAAACTAGTTTGCTGTGGCACACCGGTTGAAAATTGCAGCTCTAACCGAAAATAACAACAACAATGGTAATAATAATGGCCACCATTTGGTGAGCTCTTCCTGTGTCCCAGGCACTGCATGAGGTGTCACTGGGTGTGTTGCTGCTCCTGCAGGTAGATTGTTAGAATTATCAAAGTCCTTCAGTATTTATAAGCCCAGGAACGGTGAATGGTTACATGAACTCCTCAGAACCTTCTTCCTTATCCCTGCTCACAGTGAGAAGCTAGTCTTGTTCATTTGTTTTCTGACCCTTATTAGAGGGATTCCTCTTAAGGCGAGTCTTAATTTTAAAGATGGGGTCGGGGGGGGGCTGTAGTTTGGGCTATTTATGTAAGGCCATATAACAGCAGAATTCCACCTTAACCAATTCCATCTATGTGTAGTCCTCCCAGAATTTAATTATGATCTGATCCTAATGCGTGAGAATCTTTATATAGACGTTTTAATCGTAAGTCTGTCATGGAGTAGGGAACACCTTTCTGGAGTTAACCAGTGCCTGCAGTTGAACCAGACACTATAGGAGGAGTACTGATTAGAGATGAACAGAGTGACCTTTATTTGAATCTTGCCTCTCCCGTGTAGTAGCAGTGGGTCAATGGAAAATTGAAGACCAGCGTTCTCTCCAAAATACAGGAATTACACCACCTACCTCACAGTTTCTAACAGCTGGGCCTAAAATGGGGCAACAAAGCAGCCATTGATAAACCCTTGGAAGTCTAGAAATTTAAACTATTTGTAAGGAAACAAACACAGAGTAAAGAATTCGAGAGTTACAGGCTCCGTTTTGGAGTTCTCCATGAAGAAAGTGGATTGACACCAAGAGAGGTCTCTGAGTAAAAAGAGAGTACAGAAAGATGGTAGTGGGCTAACAGCCGTATCTAGGGACTGTCCTCAGTTTAGGGTAAAGAAGAGAGTTCATCCAGAGAGACAGGGACTGAGGACAAGTGGTGACAGGACAGCACAGTTATGACAGTGTCTGTCATTGAAGCCAAGGGAGATGGTAGCCCCAAGAAAAGATCTGGGTAAAAGACATTGCTTTGGTCAACAAGTTTTTCTCATGAAGGACATTTATTATATACATTTTCAATAATTTATGTGAAGTTAATTGCTCTATATGATATTTTATATTAAAGTATATCAAAAAATACGAAGGATGTAACCTTTTAGCAGAGATGACATGGGTGAATCAGTCTGTTCCAATGGGAATTAAATTGTTTAAAATTCTCTCTTTTTTTTAGTCTCGCTCAGTGATTTGCACCCTGTTTCATCTCACAGCACACATTACTACAGTTCTGTGGCACACCAAAGAATATATTTTTTGCTGATCTGACAAAAAATAGGTATAAGATTCCTTCACACCAGATGACTATTGTTGTATTGGCTGTTAATCACTTTTTTATCTGACAGTCTAAGGGAAAAGAGGTCAGTGCTCCTGACTAAACAGTTGGGTATTGAACATATTAAAAATTATTGAGGCACACCAGTTGAAAATTGCTGGTCTAGCTAAATATTTGTCAATTTTATTTATCATTTCAGAAAGCCAGTTCTTAGTTTCATTGCTCTTTTTAACTGCATTTCTGGCCTCTATTTTATTTATTTCTGTTCTGATATTTCTGTACATCACCTAACTTTGTGCTAAATTGCTCCTTTTTACAGTTCTTTGATGCATAAAATTACTAGGTAGTTTATTGAGATTTTTTATTTTTTTGGTAATACAAGCATTTATTACTATAAACTTCAGTTTCGGAACTCTTTGCAGCATTCCATAGATTTTGTTATGTTGCATGTTTATTTTCCTTTGTTCAGAGATTTTTAAAATTTCCTTTTGTCGTCATCTTTGACACATTGTTATGCTGTTGAATTTCCACATATTTCTAATTTTCCGGTTCTCCTCTTTTGTTACTTCCGAGTTTCACGCCACTGTGGCTGGGAAAGATACTACTATGATTTCAGTCTTCTTAAATTTGCTAAGATTTGTTTTGTGGCTTATCTAATGATCTGTTATGGAGAATTCTGTGCAAGCCTGAGAAGAATGTGTTTTCTGCCAATGTTGGATGGAATGTACAAATGTTCATGAGGTCCATTTGGTCTAAAGCAGGGGTGTCCATCCTTTTGGTGCGTCTGGGCCACGCTGGAAGAAGAGGCGTTGTCTCGGGCCATGGATTAAATGCATTGCTACATGTCATCACAAAACAATTTCGTAACGTTTTAAGTAAATTTACAGTTTTGTGTTGCACCACATTCGCGGCCATCCTGAGCTGCGTGCAGCCTGCAGACCGCAGGTTGGACACCCCCGGTGAAGCATGGTTCAAGTCCAGTGTTTCGTGACTGGTTTTCTGTCTGGATGATCTATCCATTGCTGAAAGTTGGCTATTGAAGTCCCCTGCTATTATTGTATTGTCTTCTTTTTCTTCCTTCAAATCTATTAGTATTTACTTAATGTATTTAGGTACTCCAGTGTTGGGTACGTATATATTTATGATTGTTTTGTCTTCATGAAGAGTTGACTCTCTTATTTTATAATGACCTTTTCTCTCTTGTTACCATTTTTGACTTCAAGTCTCTTTTGTTGGACAAATCTGGCTAGCCCAGCTGTCTTTTGGCTTCCCCTTGTGTGGCATGTATTTTTTCCATCTCTTCACTTAGCACCTCTGAGTGTCCTTTAAACTGAAGTGAGTCTCTTGTAAGCAGCATATAGTTGAGTCTTATTTTTTCATCCATCCAACTGCTCTGCCTTTTAATTGGAGAAGTCAGTCCATTCACATTTATTGTAATTGTTGATATGGAAGGATTTACTACTTCCATCTTACTTATTTTCTGGCTGTTTTATAATTTGCTTGTTCCTTCCTTATTCTCTTGCTATGTTTTTTTGTGAATTGGTGGCTTTTTTTGTTTTTGTCGTGATATTCTGGGGGCACAAATGAGAACGCAGGATTCTTTGGTAAAGACAATAGTGCTGGTAAAAATAGAAGGCAGCAAGAAAAGGAGACAACCAAACATGGAAGAGATGGACTCCATAAAAGAAGCCACAGGCATGAGTCTACAGGAGCTGACCCGGGCTGAGGAGGACAGGACATTATGGACACCGCTCATTTATAGGGTCTTTCTGGATGTCCTTCATTTCTCTCGTATAGTTTTACCAGCTTATTCTTGGTTGGCAATTTTTTCCCAGAACTTTGAATATATCACCCTACTCTCTCCCGGCGTAAATGCTAAGAAATCCGCTGATAGCCTAATAGGTTAAATCCTTTTTTCTCATTCTGCCTTTGGAATTCAGTCTTTTATTTATTTATTTATTTTAAATGTTTATTTTTATTTATTTTTTTAAGATTTTATTTATTTAATTTTAGAGAGAGGGGAAGGGAGGGAGAAAGAGAGGGAGAGAAACAGCATGTATGGTTGCCTCTCACATGGCCCTCACTGGGGACCTGGCCTGCAACCCAGGCATGTGCTCCGACTGGGAATCGAACCGGGACCCTCTGGTTCCCAGCCCGCACTCAGTCCACTGAGCTACACCAGCCAGGCCTCAGTCTTTTATTTTTGATAATTCTATTATAATATGTTTTGGAGTGACCTATGAGCTTCCTGAGCTTGGATGTCCAGACCTATTCTCTGGTTTGGGGTGTTATCTGCCATATTTCTGTAAATAGGCTTTCTGCTCCCTTTTCCTTTCATCTCCTTCTGGGACTCCAGTGGTTTGGATAGTGTGTTTTTTTGGTGTTTTTCTGGGTGGTTTCCTTTAGATCATGCAGGCTGTCTCTAATCTTTCATTTTTTTCATACACTGCGTTATTTCAGAGTTCCTATCCTCTATCTCACTGATTCTTCTCTTTGAATCCAGCCTGATGTCACTGCTCTCTCTTACATTTTTATTTCATTGAATATTCCAGCCCCAGATATTCATTTCCTGGCTCCTTCTTGGGCGTTGGAAATGTCCCACTCAGCTAAGGAAACCAAGCCTTCACTCATCAGCTTTCCCTTACCCCCGGGGGAGAAATCACGGGCCACCTAGTTGAGCTCTAAGCTGTGTCAGGGTGGGGTGATGCCAGCAGAGTCAAATTGTTCCTTTTACCTACTTCAGTGCATCCAAACTCTTTTTGTTTTGTTTCATTCTGTTTTGTTTTATTCCAACAGAATGTTGGAACTTCTCCTCTGGAAACCTGGACTTCCACAAGGCTCTCTTGTCCATAGGTGACTTCCCAAGGCAGTGTTCTTCAGGTGTTCCTAGACCACAGCTAAGAGGGGCCAGAATTCATCCCGTCTCCTGTTGGTCCCACAACCAGTACTGAAGCTTAGCTACCTATCACCCCATGCACCTGTGAGCAAGGCTTCTCCCAGGTCCCTTGGAGTATGGTGCTGGGTCCCACAAATCCAGTGGAGGCACTTCCGTTCGTGGGTGGATGCCGCATTTTTGTTGTCAGGGTGAGGGAATAAAATGAGTGTATCTTCCGTGACACTGACAGCATTCTATCCAGTCATCTCTTGGTCGAAGTATGTGGGAATTGTATTTCCTGAGTATATTCAAAGCACCTTTCTGTTGCCTTTGAACTTCAGTGATGGTTTGGCTTTAAAGTTCTTTTCCCATGTTATTTTCTTGGAAACTTAATAGACTTGGCTCCACAATTAGCATTTTATGTAGCTGTTTGAGTTTCTGCGACTACTTCCCAGGTCTGTTCCTTATTTTCTGAAGTCATTTGCATTTCCATGAGTGTTTCTCCATCTTTTTTAGTTCCATGTTAGGTGCTCTGGAATGTGGTGTCTATTCAGTCTGTAGGTTCAGTTCTTCTTTTGTTTCTGGAAAGTTTTCCCAAATTGTACTTCGGAATATTTTTTCAGTTCCATGATTTTTGTTTCCTTCTTCAAGGATACCACTTACACAGATTTTAGATCTCATTTGTCTTCCATACGATTATTTTCTCTCACCTTTTCAACTGTGCATGTCTGTTGACTGCTTTTATTAATCCTTTCCCCCATGTCACTTACACGGGTGTTTAGTATTTGTCATTTTCATTAATGCAGGTTCCAGTGTGGCCTTCGTTTCTCTGCTGGTTTTATTTTTTCCTTCCATTTTTTTCCTGAACTTTACTATTTTTAAATTAACTTATCATATTTTTCCTAAGTTTTTATATCACTGTATTAAGCTCTTTATTTATTTCACTAATTCATTTGAAATCATGGCTAGGTTGTTAATTAGTCCCAGTTTTCATTTAATTGTTGGCAACATTTTTCTTCTTTATGTTTTTTAACTATTTGTTATAGATCCCATGTTCATTCCTCCTTCTTAAATGACATGCGTTGTCCTGTACCAACTGTTTGCAGGAAGTTCCTGTGGGAGTGGAGCCAGGGGAGCATTGCAGGCGAGCAGGGATTGAGCTTCTATGTGAATTGTTTTACCCTCTGTTTCTTTTCAGCAAGTAGAGATTGGCACGTTTGAGCTGCATACAACTCAGAGTTTCTCCCTTCTGTCATGTCTCACTGTTAAGCTGCTTCTCACCAGGATGTCTATTACTGTGTGCACTATTACACTTTCCCTGACACTCCCGAGTTGTAAAGAACAGAGTCTCGCCCCTGCCTGATTCTGTCAGCCCACAGGCTCATTGTGCAGTGTCAGATGGGGGTTGCGGTTTTCGCCTTCGGTGGCATTACATGCTTTGGAACTCTGTGCTCTCCCAGCTTTCACTGAGATCTGCAGCTGTGCATGATGTTTTGCAGTATTTCACATACTCCTATTTAACCTGGACTGTTTTTTGATGTTCATCCTAATGGGTTTAGGAGTTTCAGAATCTATTAGTTTCAGTGGAGATGAAATTTGCATTTGTTCCTTTTAGTTGTTTGGGATACTTTCTGAGAAGCAAAGATATCTTAACTTCACACTTTAAAATCAGAACTCAAGAGAATATTTTAAATACAGTGGTGTGGTTGAAAAATCAGGTGGCTTAACATAAAAGTGGGATTACCGGTGAGAAGTCGGGGCGTTGTTTACGTGCTGTTCACATGACAGCGGACCTGTGAGGTGTCAGTACAGAAGTAAAGGGAGGGGCAAGAGTTGCGGCCTAATTGGCATGAATTATTTTTCAAGTTAGGGCCATCTGAGTGTACTTAAAATTCTGTAGAAAGGAGACATCGAGTGTATGGAGGCCTGGGGGGCAGGGTTAGGTCTGAGAGAGATGGAAGTATTGCAGTCAGGGATGTTGAGGACAAAACCTCAGAGAAGGAACGCTGCCTCGGCCCTGGAAATTGCCTCGCTTGTGATTATACCAGTTGTGCTCAGCATTACTTAAACCACTCACATAAGACAATGTCTCTATAAAGTTATTTCTAAGTAAAACAAAAACATTGTGATACTTGAAGTTTTTTTAAGTTATTTGTCTATTTTATGGAATTATTTTTTGTCACTTACATGCAAACTATAAAATAAAGGTTATAGGTATACAACTATAGGCAAGTAGTTCCTCTGAAAGAGGATTTCCTTGTTTTAAGATCAAGGAGTCCTTTTGTTTATTTGTTCATGGTTCACTCTGTTTATTGCAGCACCTGAGACGTGCCCCTGTGTGTTTTAGCTTCGTTAGAGGAACTAGGTGTTCACACGTCCCCGACCGCGTCCTCTCCCCCACGCCGTCCTCCCCTAACGTCGGTGTTTTCCTCTCTGGCAGTGGCTTGAACCTGGCGTCTGTAGCGCGACTCAGAGGCACTTGGGAAAAGTTACCAAGCAAGTATGAGAAACACCTGCAAGATCTCCAAGACCTTTTTGATCCATCTAGAAACATGGCAAAGTACAGAAATATTCTTAGTAGTCAAAGCATGCAGCCTCCAATTATTCCACTCTTCCCTGTTGTCAAAAAGGACATGACGTTTCTACATGAAGGTATTTAAAAGTTATTTGAAAATTAGCATGTGTAGCTTCAGCTAATTCTAGAGAATTGTGATTTATTATATTGATATGTCTTTTTAGTCTAATGATATATCACTAAAGTTTTATCCAGTTAAATGCAGCAAATTTTAAAAATCCAAAACCCACATTATTGACAAGAAAAATTTAGATGTTTACCCTCTTCATTTAAACACAAACTTTACTCATACCAGAATCTGATGGTTTGATCATATTTGTTGCTTAGTAATATTTTTCCAACTTTTAAAAAATTACTTGACCTGTACAGAAAAGTACCCAAAAGAAGAGAAAAACCTAATACATTCACAGAAACAACCATGTAACCAACATCCAGATCATAAATCAAACACTGCCAGCTTCCCAGGAGCCCCGTACCCACCCCTTCCCGTGACCATCCGCGGCGCCTCCTACGGAGGCAGCTGCTGCTCTGCTCGGACTCTAACGCTGCAGTTTAGTTTCACCGGCTCGTGACCTCTGTGTAAACAGAACCGCGGGTATGTTTTGTCACTTTACATTTTGGTTTAGTTTGTTTCTAGTTTATTTTGGTCAACATTATAGATTTGGGAGATCTTTCCATGTTTTTGAGTCCTACCTCATTTTCAAAACTATTTAGTATTCCCTTACGTGAATGCAGTACCGTGGTTTTATCTGTTTGGCTGATGAGCGTTTAATGGCTCCCACTCGCATCTGTTGTGAACAGCGGTGCTGGTACCACACATGCCCTCGCCCACGCCTCTCAGTGCACGTGCATTTCGTGTGTAATTTAGGGCGGGGCTTTCTGGTCCGGATGTTTGTGTGACCAGCTTCAGGAAGCGCTTGGCATTATCTAGGGAAGTGGGACACTGGCAGTGTCACTAGAGCTCTCGTTCCTCATCCTGCCCAACACCTGGTAAGATTTTGTTTTAGTTTTTACCTATTCAGCAGTTGTGTGCTTTAGTTTGCATTTCCCATATTACTGATGAGGAAGAGCACTTTTATATATGTGTTTGTCCTCTTGTCAATTACCAGTTCAAGTTTCTTGCCAATTTTTTATTAGGTTGTCGCCTGTTTATTAGGTTGTCGCCAGCTTGCCTTTTGACTCTCTTAAGGTTTACTTTGATGAACAGCAAGTTTCTAGTTTTAAAAGATCTTCTACCATGTTTTTTTCTACAGTATCCTGCATTTTTTGCACAGTATTTGTCCTACTCCATAAGCTAGCTAAGTGTACACTATTTTATTATTTTTCTGGTGTTATACTAGGCATTATAGTGTTTATACTTGTTGATATTAATTTAATATTCATTAGTACTTTTCTGCATGTCAGGCAATGCAAAGAACTTAGACCATTTAAATTTTATTTATCCACCTCTAACTTGTACGTACTTGTTGCCATGCCTTTAACCTCCATGTGACACTACCATTGTGTGGTAAGGTCAGTTTTTATTTAACTTTACCCATTTGATGCTGATATTACTATTTTTATCCTTTTATGCATTGCGAAGCTTCCATAATGATGGCAGGGTTTTTCCTATAGAAGATTGTTCATTACTCCCTTAAGTGCAAGTCAGATGGTGATGAAATATCTTAGTTTTTGTTTATCTGAAAATCTCTTTACTTCATATTCATTCTTGAGGCACAAGTTCGGTCGGCAGCTGTCTTGCACCATTTTGAGATGACATTGCATCACCATCTGGCTTCCATAGTTAATGTTGAAAAGTCAGCTGTCCTGTTTGCTGTGGTCTATTCTTTTTCCCTAGCTGCTTTATAATTTTCTTCTCTTTCTGTTTTCCTCTAGTTTTGCTGTAATGTGGTCAGGTGTGGCGTTTTGTTTTGTTTTAATTTAACTTGTTCATAAAAGATCTTGAAACCTGTGTCTTGATATGTTTTTATAAGTTTTATAAAATCCTGTCATTCTGTCTTCAGGTTTTTGATCTCCCCTCCACGTAGCTTTCCTTTAGGGATTTTGATTTCACGTTGTGTTAGACCCGATTGATGCCCCTGTTGTCTCATGTACTGTTTTGTGTGTTTCTCATCTCTCTGTCTCGCCGTGCTTTATTCTGGATATTTTCTTCCAACCTGTTGTCCAGTGTATTGGCTCTCTCTTCAACTATGTCTCATTTACTTTTTAAATTTATTAGTGAGTTTCCAATTACTCTGTTTTTTCTGTTTTACAATTTACATTTGCTTATCTTTTTATCTTCTTGTTCTCTGCCAAAATTCTCAATGTTGTTGTTTATATCTTTGCACAAATGTAACATGGTTATTTTAAAGTCTGTGTCTAATAACTCCATAATCTGGGTCCTTTGTGGGTCCCTTTCTGTTGTCTTTTTTGTCCTGTGAATTTTAATCATGTTATCTTTTCTCCTGATGGCCCTGGTTATTTTTGACCAAGTGAATGTTGTGTATTAAAAAATTACAGAAATAATCTGAGGTTTGAGATGATGTTCCTCCAGAGAGAATTAAAGCTTGCTTCTGCTAGTCAGCTAGGGTGTTTCTCCAAAATCACGTTATTCCATTTTCACATTTTGAGGTAATTTAACATTGAACTTTTATCCCAGTCCACATTCAGTGCATTCTTAGTCCCAGGATACAGCATTTCAGGATCCCATCCCAAAGCATTGGAGGATTACCTGGACTCGAGTTCTTTCCTCTAACCTCAGAAGTGCCCTCCATTGGGTAGGGGTACTACCCAGTTTTCCAGCTCAGCATCTGGCTTTTCTGAAGTCCACAGATGTGCCTGGAGTCTGGCCCTGGGAAACGCTGCGCCTGCCCCAGACCTGCATTCTTCTTCCAGAACTTTACCTTTGCGATGACTTCAGACGTTTTTTCTGTTTTTATCCAGATTATCTGCTGTTTCTCAGTAATGTAGTTCAGATTGCCCAGTCTTACTACCACCCTCTTTCATTATCAGTCCTTTTTCATAAGAAGATACTCTGAGGCTCTGACATGCTCCCACAAAACCTGGTTATGTGACTCGGAGGTATTTTTGGTGGTTATTTTGTTTCCAGCTCGTGTTGTGACCCTGAACAGTTCATATGACAGTGTATAGGAGTTGTTCACTATGAGAAGGGGCCACCACATGTCCCAGACCTGCGTGGTTCTCCAGCCTGTCTGCAGGGCCTTGGAGCTGCGCAGAGGCTCCCCGAGGGCTGCCGTGGGAGATAAGCGGGGTTGTGGTCACTGCCACAGGCAGGCGTCGGGGAACGGAACGTGGCTGTAGGCGGTCAGAGTGCCTTCTCAGCGTATTTGCTGCCTTATGGTTGGAACCAGGGAAGCAATAGCTGGACGTAGTCTGGTCCTGCTCACTCTCTTCAAAGTCAAGTAGACCACTTTGAAAGTTATGTGAACTTTTCTCAGAGAAGTACTTAGCAGAACAGAAACAAAAATTATGAAACTTAAGAACTAGCAAATTTGCGTTAAATGATTAAAGTCATGATTATAAATTTAAATTCTGAGAAAGGGAAAGGGAAAGTGAGTGGCAGATTAAAAAATGTTTGTTTTTATGAGCCAGCACCTCTTAATTTTAATTAATGCTATTTGGGAAAACAGAGCTACTATTATTTCCCACCTAACCCCTCCCCTTTTTTTCCTCAGGAGAAGTCAGAAATTATTGTTTTCATGGGACATCTTCAACTTCTTAAATGTTGACAACTCATTTAACAATTTTTCAGTATTCCAAAGCAAAGAAAACTTACTCTTTGGTTCAATTAAGCCCAAAGCTTACTCCTTGTGACCTCTGGTAAAACCTGAGTCTCCACTGCCCCAAGGAGCAGGTGCATGTTCCTGCCTGAGAGTGGGCTGAGCATTGAGAGGGTTGGGTTTGAGGAGCTGCACATTTTAGAAATGTGCCTATAACGTAATGAAGTTAGTTTTAGAAGTTATGCTGTTTATCACTTTCTAGTATTCATAATCAATACCCCTTAGGAATTGAATTCCTCCCAGTAGCTCATTCCCTGGGAGCAGGGTTGAACCATCTGTGTTTCATCAATTCTTAAAGCAAGAGTGGCAGTTTGAGAAAGTTACTAATTTATACCCCCCAAGAATAATAAATTGACTTCTGCTACCTTCTTACAGATAATTTAATTTAGAAAATTATAAACTTTTCCTTTTATTCCATAGGAAATGACTCCAAGGTAGACGGTTTAGTAAATTTTGAGAAGCTAAGAATGATTGCCAAGGAAATCCGTCAAGTCGTTCGAATGACTTCTGCTAACATGGACCCAGCTCTGATGTTCCGACAGAGGTACGTGCTGAAGCGTGCCGGAGCGTTCCAGAGTGGCGTCGGGCGTGACCCAGTTACAGCAGTAATAGTTGTCATTTTTGACCATTTACCATTTGTTTTGTGCTATACAAAGTGCTCGCATAATCTCAAAGAAGTAATTTATCACAATAACCGTTAAAGGTAGGTGATAATTGACCTTCATTTTCCATGTGAGGAAAATGAAGTTCAGAGCAGTTGGGATCGGCGCCCAGGATTACATAGCTTGCTGAGATTTGAACCCTAGTTCTGCATTACTTTTTTGAGTAAATGGGTAGTTCAGTATTGTTAGTGTTACTTAAACTATTAGGTAACTTAAGTATAAGTTGCTTATCTTTACTGAAGTTACCACAGAAGACAAATACTTTCGTCTGATTTCTAATCTGATTTGTAAAGTATTAATGTGGATATGTCTTCTTTTTTTTACTGAATACTTTTTAGTTATATTTCTATCTAAGTCATACTTTATTTTTTTTCTCAAGTTATGGCACTGCTGTTTATTTGTATGCAGGTTCTTTAAACATAATTTAGAAAGTACAAATCTAAACATGTCCCTTCATTAATAAAAATGGAAAATATTATTTGTATTCCACGTTAACCTGATCTTCTAAGAATGCTTTTTAAAATTCATTTTTAATGTAATAACAAAAGCTTACTCAAATTTCTATGAAATTTAAACATAAAATACATTGTCAAGCTGTACCCAGTAATTTTTATAATTTTCAGAGTAAATATTAGACTTAATTTTTTATCTGGTTTTTCTTTGGGCCTATGTATATCGTTTCAGTTCATACAGAGCTTTTAAAAATGAGATATTTACAGAGGCAGACACAATTCCTCTGGCTTAAAAAATACAGTTTACTAAAGAAACAAAAATACTTGGTTCTTTAAAAAAAATCGGAGATGGAGTTTTTGTAACTAAACAGAATTAGTGTGTGTCTGGATTGGTTTATGGTTTTGTTTTATTTGCATTACTGTTCAGGGGTCTTTGTTTTTGCAAGTAGTTGTTCTCATGGTTGCTCTAGTTTAGAAATCTCCAACTGTGTAGGAAGGGTGTCAGATCTGTTCCCCATGCGTCTCCCTTCTGCCCCGGAGAGTCACTGCCTGTGATGGGCGGTGTCGCTGCTCCACGGTGCGGGCGCGGAAGTCCGCCAGAACCAGGGACGAACACCCCTGGAGGAGAGCCTGTTTGTTTCTTTGTTTTTGAAGTTTGTTGTTGTTGTTGTCGTCCCGTGTCCCTGTGCAGTGGCCCCACCACTGCCTGTCATCTCACACGGACCTTCATTTACTCACACGTGTTAGCACTCTGGTTCCCGAGGGCATGGTGGGTTTGTGCATCTGCCAGACCAGTCAATAATACTACTCTGAGTACCACCAGCTCTGCTTTAGAAATGAAAAAAGAAGGAAAAAAACTGAAGAAGTTGTTAATTAAACTTGGCTGTTTTCCTGGGAATGGCCCTGGCTAAGTAGAA
Organism: Micronycteris hirsuta; assembly: GCA_004026765.1. Classification (NCBI taxonomy): domain Eukaryota; kingdom Metazoa; phylum Chordata; class Mammalia; order Chiroptera; family Phyllostomidae; genus Micronycteris; species Micronycteris hirsuta. The sequence continues at coordinate 173,003 of PVJI01001011.1, forward strand.
CACAATAAAGAAGAAAATAAAACATTTATAATTAGATTGGACTGAATTGTTCCTGAATTAGTCTCATTTGTCATTTAGTACTAAAATGTACTAATTTTCTTAAGCAAATAATTGCCCATTTTGGAGGTGTATATTATGTAGTATGGACAAAGTAACCCCTTTTATTTTAACGGTAATCAGTTTACTGGCTGGGAAACAGAGTCTTGGACTGCCCACACTGAAGCTGCCTGCGGTGCAGGCCTGGGGTACACTGAGGCCAGTGGGTGATTGAAGGCAGTGCAAAAATCTGAATAAATAAGAATAAAAATATAAAAAACAATGTTTATTTAATCCAATTGTACAATAAGGATATACAGTTTTATAAAAATTGTGATGTATTTTTATTTTTAAGTTGAATTTTCTGGTTAAAATTTCTTATAAAATACACTACTCAAAGGATTTTCTCTAAGAAATTTCTGCCCCGAAAGTGAAATTATGAATCTTTATGTTTCTTGTCATTTCATCCTTTCACATAAATAAGTGCCTCAAAAATCCTTTCCAGAAAAATATTTGAAAGTTCTATTCCTTAATTTAAGGTTTCCTTCCCTAAAAATCTTGAATTCACAATTTTTGGTAAATAAATGTTTTCCCTTAAGCTTCTTATTAACATAAGCCTCGAATTAGGTGTTAAAAATATAATTGGCGAAAAGAATGTTTTTTAGAAGACATTTTAGAGGTTTTTGGCCTTCAGTACCTGTAATTCATTTTATTCCTCTGGATTCCATTAAAGTCATTTTATTGTTAAACTACTATTTTTTCCTAGTAAAACTTTTCTGTTCTTCTGTCTCCAGAGTTTCTCTGGCTCTCAACTGTTGTCTTTTTTCTGTGCTTTCCTGTTCAAACACATGCTTCAATGTTTGTGGCTCTTGCTTGCAGGAAGAAGAGGTGGCGGAGTCTGGGGTAAGTGTAGAGATGAATGCACCCGGAATGGAGGTTGTGCAGCCCTAACACATCCCGCATCCTTGTCATTAATGCACGCACACAGTACGCATGCGTTCTATTAACCCTGTCAGCCTACACTCCTGACAAACGCCTTTTGCTAACAAGGTGAAAGTAGTGATAGAACTAGCTTTTTTTCTTTACCTTTTTATTATTAATGTTCCAGAAGTTCCTTTTAGGTTTTAATTTAGCAAGGTCAGTTAAATGACGGTGACAATAATGATAGCAGATATTTGTTGTGTGCTTGCCGGGTGCCACACACTGCCGTAAGCACTTTGTGTGAACTGTTTTATTCTCCGGACGAGCCCGTGAAATAAACCCTGTCGCTCCCGCGGTGCTGGTGAGGCAGACAGTTGTCCGAGTCCCTGCAGTTCCCTGTGGTGGAGCCAGACCCAGGCGGTCTCACCCCAGCGCCCACACCATTGTCTTTTATAAAATTAAATACAGAAATATAAAAATAAGAGCTTTATTAAAAGTACCTTTTTATAGCAATTTTCAAAAAAGAGGCAGCCCTTATCTGAACTATTGAGTTAGTAAATATTTGAAATAGAGGATGATTTTAATTCCTCAGATCTTCTAATATCACAAGACTTATAGCAGTGATTGAATTTTATATTAAATTTCTCATTTTTAGTTAAAAACTCTCTTATCTCTCTTAAAACCACAATAAAATCAGAAACCACCATCTTTTGTTCTGGTAGGTTCAGATCTCTGCTTCTACATAGCTAGATATCTATTTAGAATCAGAATTTTTAGAATCCTATAAATCATCTATATGGTTTTTTCATTTTTCGATGAAGATGGGTTTTGTAGATGAAGGGATTACATAAGGAGAATTCTGTTATTTTAAAACTACAGTGAATCATGCAGTTAGGTGCCTTTATTACATATAAGAAGGATTTTTTGTGAGCCACTTACTTTAACTCGAGTCCTGTCTTACTTGTGGTCTTGTGTTCAGTTGATGTTTGGTAAACTTGAATTTCCTTCTGCCTTTCCCTCCCTTCTCTGTGTTTCCTGTGTGTTTTCTTCTGTATCATACGTTTATGTTGTGGTCTTTGCTGGTTCTTCTCACTGAAAGTGGACATTGAATCCTGGCGTCACTGTCAGGAAGTAGAGCACTTGGTGAGTGCATCGTAGTGGGAATCTGAGGTGTTTGCATGGCATTGGTGCCACATTCGTGGTCACCCAGCTTTAGGTTTGCACGTATGATGCTAGCAGACACCAGGTGTTTTCACCTGTGTATTAGCGTGTTTTCTGCTTGGAAGTAGAAGACATTTTGTTGTCAATCATCATGGTGTTCTCATTTATTAGAAATTTTGCATGTATCTTTGATTTGCGGTCTCTTGTCTCTTTTTGTCCCTTAATATCAGCTAAGATAAAATCAGTAAATTTTTGTATTAAAATTTGCTTCTAAATTTTAGGGCTTGATTTTACTGCATTTCTTTGAATCTAAGGCATCAGTTGTTGGACATTTTAGGTACCACTGAACTTACACTTAATGAAAGAGCTCTTACATAAATTTAAGTATGTATTTTCATCACAGAACACCCTTTTGCATTCATAAAAAGGGAAGTATAAGCAAATTAAATTGGTCAGGTCTTCTCTAAAACTTCATATTCAGAATGTGCATCTTCTAAATCACTTTTAGAGTTACCACCACCTAAGTTCCTTCCCCAGGCAGCATTGCCACAGGTGCCTCCAGGTGTTGGTAGTGCAGCCTTTTGTAAAAACAAGCCGTAGAAGAGTCCAGGGCTGCTGGTGCTGTGCTCTTCAGCTGGCTCTGCGAGTCTGTGCGGCCAGCCTCCTTTTCGTGCCTGCTGCTTTGGGAATGTTGTGGAATTTGTCAGATTCACTACCTCCTTAAAATCATTTGGTTCCTGTGTTAAAGAGTAATTCACGCCCTGGCTGGCGTGGCTCAGTGGATTGAGCACCAACCTGTGGACTAAAAGATCGCCGGTTCGATTCCCAATCAGGTCACATGCCTGGATACAGGCTGGGTCCCCAGGTGGGACGTGCGAGAAGCACGTTTTCTCCCTCTTTCTCCCTCCTTTCCCCTCTCTCTAAAAATAAATAAATTTTTTTTAATAAAAGAGTAATTCACTAGTGTCACTGGATTTCCTTCCAAACTACTCTGCAAGTGTTGAAGTTCTCTGCAAGTGCAATCACTGACAACCACGTCACAGTTCTGCCGGACCAACAGTAATTGAGAGTTGCCATCAAATGTAAGACACACCCTATTTCAGAGATCTTAAAATTGTAAAAGAAAGAAACTACCATAACACTTTTACAAATTTTGTTTCACTCAGTTTATGATGGAAACATTAGGATCTTAGTGTCCGCTTTAAACTGGGCATAGAGCATTAAAGAACAAATTATTGTATGTGTGTACTCTATTTAGAATATTTTTGTGTAAATATCAGGCTGATTTAGAAAACTCTTGGATATTATTTTGGATAATAAAATAATAAAAACCTTTATTATTTTGGAATGGCAGCTGCCTTTAAAATAAAATCCACCGTAGAGCCTTGTGCTGGTTTGCCTTGTTAGGAAGGACAAACAGCCTTGTGTTTCTCCTTTTCCTCTGGTTCTAGGTGTAGTCCTGGTACAGGGGTGCTGGCGAAAAAGAGGAGAATCGGGGGACACTAAAGCTAGTTGAATTGTGGTCATTGCTGCCCAGATTGCAGCTCCGTCACATCAGAGACATTGCAGAAGGAAGGTCCACAGTCCCAGACCCCCTAGTCCAGGCGCCTACATACTGTTTCACCACCCCACGTGTGAGGGGCAGCCTTGGGTAGCTTTTCATTGCAGTTCTGTCTCTGGCTATATTGAATTGAGTGTAAACCCTGTTATTTTTCTTACTGGTGGTCTCTGAATTTTGGCCAACTCTGGTCGGCATGCTAAGAGTGGGCCTTCTATGGACTGGTAGGGGGTGGCGGTAGCATGTCCAGAGCGGCATGGGCAAGCACAGCTGCTCTGAAAACCCTGTGCTGAAGGACCCTGGTGGCTGCGGACGGGCTCATCCTGACTCAGGCTCTCACTGTGTATCCAGAGCACAGGGCTGTGTTTCCTTGTCACCGTTGTGCCATGGGCTCCACGGGCATAAGCACAAGTCTGATGAAATTCATTGCTCAGGAGGGATTATTGTTTTGAATTCTGAACTTTGCCAACTCTTAAAACTTAGAACATCGCCATATGCGCCATATTACTTTGCATTAATGCTCTTCATCTTTTAACTCATTTACATCAGCATGCAATAGCATTAACAGAAACAAAATTCTCTTAATCTTCAGTCTACCATGCTTAATTCTCCTCTTTATAGCCCCTTATTGTGATCTCCATCTCCTTACAGGTCACTGAGTCAAGGCAGCACAAATTCGAACATGCTGGATGTTCAGGGAGGCGCTCACAAGAAAAGAGCACGCCGCAGTTCTCTGCTTAACGCCAAGAAGCTCTACGAGGATGCCCAGATGGCGAGGAAAGTGAAGCAGTATCTTTCCGGTCTGGACGTGGAGACAGATGAGGAGAAGTTCCAGATGATGTCACTGCAGCTGGAGCCTGCATATGGTACCTGTGAGTACAGGTTTTCTCTTGTGGCACTAGATAGCACAATAAAATAGAAATTTATTTCTCTGGAGTTCTGCTGAAGTCCCAAGAAAATTAAGTTGCAATTACAAAAGATTACTGACATAACCCCAGCGTCATGTTACCCCGTTAATCAGAGAGTCCCAGCCCCTCCCAATGATTGCCTTCTGTAAGAAACAGAGGGGTCAGTAGTTCATCTTTTGGAGGCATTATAAAGTCTTCCTGTAAACACTGAAACATTATACCAAAGGCCTTCTGTTGAAAACATTTTTACCTTCATCCCTAAATTAAGATTAAAAATAAGTGAAATGTTAACCTTTTAAAAAATTCCATGGATAGTATTTACCAACTAAAAAACACAAGAAGTTCAGTTAAAACAGTGTTAGGTAAGAGATATCCAAAAGTAAGGTAAAACAAGAAAACTTAGACACATTCTGATGTTGTTAATATATAAAAATTATGAATGGCAAGAGAGAGCCTATTCTCAACATTGGGTGGGGTTTGGGGATTTGTTTTCTTTTTTTCTGAGTACAAAACAGAATGCACGTGTGTGGCGGTCAAGGCAATCATGAGTTGTAAGAGCAGAAATCTGAGACAATACAATATACTGTGTGTGTTGTAACAACAAAATAAGAATGGTCGTAAATTACAAGTAAAGGGTGTGAGCGTGTGTGCCCCAGTAGGAAGCATAGAACTGGTTCAATGTTGACAAAATACAGGGGGGGAAGGTTCAGGTTTTCTGTTTCTGTCCCTGATTGACTGGGGGAGTGGCGCCCGTCTTAGGCTGACCCTGAGGTTGATAAGCGGTGTGGCATTTGCATAGCGGTGGGAAAAGCCTGCCAACAATAGGAAACGGAGCGTGGAGGTATGACCCAGTGTTGATTTTAAAATGTCAAATATGACAATGACTTTTAAAAATACAGGGTAACGATTCATTCAGTAAAAGTTGTTGTAAAAATAATATCTTGCCCGGCTGGTGTAGCTCAGTGGATTGAGCGCGGGCTGGGAACCAGAGGGTCCCGGTTCGATTCCCAGTCGGGGCGCATGCTTGGGTTGCGGGCCAGGTCCCCAGTGAGGGCCATGTGAGAGGCAACCACACATTGCTTTAAAAAAAAATAATAATAATAAATCTTGAACACTTCTACCGATAGGAAAAGGAAAGGAGTATGTTGGAAAAAACCTGTGAGGATGGAGACAGAATGCGAGTCTCATGTATTACCATTTTAGCAAGGTTCTCTTCATCAGGCAAAGGTTTGGAGTATGTTTTATCTCTCTGATTCTTTCTACATCAAACCTATTAAATTAGGAGAAAGAAATAATAAAAAACTAACAATTAATGGGAGCTTTCTACATGCCAGCAAGCATGCTAAGTACTTTATAAACAATGTCATTCACTCCTCACAGCACCCATGAGGTGTTCGGTGTTGGGATTGTGTCCCAGTGAGATAATGCAGTGGAAAAGAATTACACAGATAGTGAAATGCTGGAGAACACTTAAGCAACCTATTTCCTTTTCAGTCTGAGGAATGACATATGGCCATTAAAAATAATAAATATGTATAGACTTGGAAGGTACATGGGAAAATTTCTTATTATACATGGGCTGTTAAGAATAGTGTCAGCCATGTTGAAAAATAAAGACTGAAAAAGTGTATAGAATCTTTAAAATTTTTTTAAAGATTTTATTTATTTTTAGACAGAGAGGAAGGGAGGGGGGAAAAAGGAAGGAGAGAAACATCAATGTGCGGTTGCCTCTCTTCATGCCCCCTACTGGGGACCTGGCTCACAACCCAGGCAGGTTCCCTGCCTGGGAATCGAACTGACAACCCTGTGGTTCGCAGAGGCTGGCATTCAATCCACTGAGCCACACCAGCCAGGGCCAAAATTTATTTGTTTTTTAATGTTCAAAACCATATGCATATGTCATTTATTAAAGCGCTCTGATCCTGCTTTTATCATCAAAATTATTTTTTCCCTAGTAACTTAATATAGACTTTATCATCATATGATTATGGAGCCCAATTTATTATTCTTGCTTTCATATGATAAAAGGATATTTATTTTGTCTTTTGTTTTTGCTATCAGCTGTTCTTTGTTCCCTAAATCTGATTTGGGATATTCAAGAGCATAGACATCTCTTTTATGCTTTGTTCATTGTTAAAATGTTAAAGCCCAGAAAGATTCCACGTACTTCTCTCTGCAGTCTTCCTATGCCCCCACCCCACCCCCCGCACACGTGCAGACCTGTGTCTTCTCACACCCGCCCAGACTTGCTCTATCTTTTCCCATAATACTAAGTGACGTCCTTCACTAGGACCTAATAGTGACTTAAAATGAAATAACCTGTGGACTTTCTTAAACTAAGTTCTGTGAAAATTTATCCAAAGCATATTTCTTTAAATTGGTTTAAGGGTCTTTATTTGATTTCTATTGCAAAAGTAATTTTTAAATGTTTAAATAATGACCATCCCAAACTCAAACAGTAGTTCGTTGTTGAGCATTGTGGATTTGGTTTTTCCTAGTAAGTCGGTATATGTGGGCTTTGTCATTAATCTGTGAACTCTTTTATATTTAAAATAGTCTCGTGACATTTTTCTTGGTACTGTAGCAATTAATAAAATGTCAGTAGAGAACTGGTTATTGTTGAGAGGAGGGGAAAATGTGTTTTATGGCTGCAGCCAAAAGATGGTAACTACGATGAGACACTGCACATTATCCCGGGGAGCCCCTGTGTTTGACTTTCTGAGATGTCCCCTAATTCTCACCACTCAGAATATCCCCTAAGCTCTCAAAGTAAAAGAGTAGCCGCTAACATTGTAGTTGGGCTGGGACAGGGTAGAGTTGCTAATTTTGCTTTTATCTTGGGGTTGAAAACAAGCACCCCCCAGAGGGCTGAGGTTGGGCCCGCACGGAGGCCACCCTGAAGACTGAAGAACTGGAGGTGCTGCCTGAAGGAAGAGCTTGTTCCTGTGGACCACAGGACTGACTTTCTATGGCAGATGCAACCGAATTTGAGAGATCTCAGTTTTTAGTTCTGACATGCGTTTTCCTGTAGTCAGCTGTGCCTCTGGGATTCCTCTGTATAACTTGTGCCGTAATCCATGCAGCACATACTGAGTGTCAGTCTTCTCTCGGTCACTGGGCACAGCGGGCGGCAGCGTGAGCAAGATGTTCTGTCCTTGCTCTCCCACCAGCGACGGTCTGGCACGGGCAGGGCAAACGTAGGTTTGCAGTTGTGCATGCACAAGCACAGTTTAGCCTTGTATTATTACTTGTTAGTTATGATTATTCTCCATACACACTACTGCTAACCTAGTTTTGCCCACCCGTGCAGCTTTCAGTACTAGGGAAGCCAGCCCTGGGCGGTGCTAGATCGTGCAGGCCTCCTAGGCCTTGTTTGAGGGGCTTGGATTCTGACCCTGAGAGTAGTGGCAAGTCACCTGAGGATTTGTGCTGGGCATTTGAAGAAGGAAAGTGTTATGGTGGGATTTTCACGTTGGAAGAGTCGCCCACCGTTGTATGGAGAAGCCTGAAGGCACCAGAACCGATACAGTGAGGGGAGCGTTTCAGTGACACGGGTGAGAGGATGTCAGCTCTCCCAGTCCCAGGTGCTTTAGGAGCTGCAGGCTTGGGTGCAGGCATGGCCAAGGCCAAGAACCACATCACCCACAGCCAGTCCAAAAAACGGCACAGAAATGGCATCAGAAACCCTAACCACAGAGATAAGGATGTCTTAAAGGGGTAGAACCCAAGCTCCCTAAGGAACATGCTCTTTGCCAAGAAGCACAACAGAAAGGGCCTAAGAAAGATGGAGGCCAACTATGCCAAGGCCATGAGTGCAGGTGCCAAGGTTATCAGGCCCTCATAAAGCCCAAGGAGGTCAAGGCCAAGATCCCAAAGGGCGGCAGCCACAAGCGGACTTGCCTACAGCGCTCACCCCAAGCTTAGGAAACATGCTCGTGCGTGTATCGACACGGGTGTCAGGCTCTTCCTGTCAAAGGCCAAGGCCAGGGCTCAAACCATGGCTCAAGCTGTGGCTGCAGCTACAGCTGAGGCTCCGAAAGGTGCCCAGGCCCCTAGGGAAGCTTCAGTATCAAGGTCTCTTCTGGCGTGACCCTGGGCTGTTGTCTGTGGGGCTGGTGTCTTCCTGTGCTCTTTCTTGCACAGATAAACCTGTGGCAGGGTCTGTCACTCACACTCTGTGTATATAAATAGTGTAGATAAGAGGATGTTAACCGGCCTTCAGGGTGAGGTAGGGGTGGAGCTAATGAAGTTAATGGATTTGAAAAGTATTCAGGAAGTAAAATTAACAATTCCACAAAAAATTTAGAGATAAAACTATGTAATACTTACATGAAGTTGGTTTTTTTTTTTTAATTTCTTTTTGTGTTAAAGAAGTGGTTTTAATGCAGCTATTTATTGTCAGTGGTATAACCTTGCCCTGAAGAGTGCAGAATTACGTGTTTCTTACGCTCTCCTTTTAGTGACCAAGAACTTGACTGAGAAGAGATTGGCCAGATCAGCAGAAATGTCCCCAGTGCCTCTGCGGCCGGCTGGCCAGACCACCAAAGCCCATCCGCATCAGCCCCACAGAGTAAGCCAGGTGCTTCCAGTGCCAGCTGTTAATTTGCACCCCGCCAGGAAGAAGGGACAATCAAAAGACCCTGCCACGCTGAGTGAGTACTCACAATTAATGTTGCATGCGTTCAGTTGAAATTTCCAGGGGAGTTAGAATGAAAAATAATTACCAGTGTAATCAGCCAGGAGATCAGCCGTTGGCGTTTTGTGTAATGTAGTCACCACTCGTGAATAAAAAGTGTTTCACTTTTCCTATCGGTATTTGATAGCAGCATACACATTCTACGTGCTGACAGTGGGATTCCGTTGGGCACCGAGGGCTCACTGTAGCCAGAGGTGCCTTGAACCCACGCAGATGCAGCCTGTGAGAACGAAGCTGCTTATTCTGAAAGCGACTGTGTGTCGGCTTTTCATCAGTGACCGCTTCTGAGGACCTAGCTGGGAGACAGGCAGGGCCTGTAAAGCACACAATTCCCCCTCTGTTAGTAACTATCAAAATTACTTTTGTTTGTTGTTTATATAGGATCGCTATTTTCTCTTTCAGAGGGGAAGCCAGATCAGATTTGGTTCCTAGCATTATTACTTAGTGTAAGCATTATAAAGGACACATTCAGTAGGACTTTGTGAAATGTGAATGTAATTTGATTTCGTTTTGAGATCCAAAGTTGAAT
>PVJI01001011.1:182911-206735 GCA_004026765.1 Micronycteris hirsuta
GGCAGAGGTGAGTGAGGTAGGGCTTCTGGAAAGGTTTTTGGAGGTAGCACCCAAGCAGAGCCTTAAAGGTTGATGAGGAAGGAGGTCATCGGGCAAAGACTCCGGAGCGGTTGCTTCGGCCTCTCCAAGGAGCAGCAGGCGGTCTGCTGCCTCTGAGTGAGTGCACAGCCGCGGGAACAGCGTCGATACGATAACCATTAAAGCCAACAGCGCGCTGTGTTCTGAGTGCTCCGCTCACTTCGTATGTTATGTCCGTTCATCTTCTTGAGAGAGAGAGAGAGAGAGAGAGAGAGAGAGACACGACTGTCACGCCACAGGGGAGGCTGTAGAGGGTCTGAGTGACTCACACAGCACCAGGAAGTGGTGGAGCTGGGGGTGGAGCCCAGGCTACCTGGCTCAGAGCCCTTACGTTTCACCACTGTGCAGAGGGGCCCCCACAGGCTGCAGTGAGGTCACAGCCTGCGGAAATCACAACATGGCATGCCGAAGGAACCTTGTCAGCGGCCAGCTATCAAAGAGATTTGCGCAGGGGAAGTTTGGTCCAGTTCATGTCTGAGAACGACTGTAGGGAGGCTGGGCCAGAGGCCCAATGGAAAGCTGCTGCCACAGTTAACTGGAGTTGCTCAGAGCCGGAACAAGTTTGGTAGCTGTGAAAATGAAGAGAGAATTGGAGGTAACATTGGTGAAGCTGATAAGTTTGCTTGTCTGAGTAAGAAATGGGACAGGCCTAGGTCTGGGTTCTTCCTTGGGTGTCATCACCCGAGATGCAGTGTTACTCGGACCGGTAGCCCTCTTCCCTCCTGTGGTGATACAGCTGTTATCTAGATGACAGATACATTCATAGTAAAATGGCACAAAGAAAAAGTAGTGTGGGTATGCTGTGATTTGGATTGTTTCAGGGTCAAAGGGCCTCTGTCACTGTGCTGAGTCCACGTCAGCCCTTGGGCTTGCGTTCGGGGTTGGGGGCCCTGGCGGAGGCGCTCTGACGCTTTAGAGACGTGTGTGAGCCTGTCAGCACATTGGAACCGCTGCTGTGTCTGATCTGCGCTAACAGGACCAGCCGTCGGACGAGAGCAATGATAGAACTTTGCAGGAATGTTTCCAGTGGGCTCCATCCTACTTTTCTATACATTCATGACTCTCTCTGTTGTCTACTTCTCTCCTGTAGTGTGAACTTAGTGCTCTTGAAAAGGGCTGGCCTGGCAGCCCTGCAGCCTCTTCCGTACCCCCACAGCCCAGACGCAGCACAGGTAGCCCCAGCGCCAGCATCCCACGCTGCACGCCACATGCCTCGCCCCGACTCGGAGAGGCCACCTCTAGAGGGGAGGGGAGAGTGCGAATCCATGCCTTCTCTATTAAGATTTCCAACAAGTGTGCCAATTGTGAGGGGCGGGACTTACACTCAGACCGCTAAGTCATTTTCCCTTACGTCACAAAACAAACAAGAACGCTTATAATCGGGTCTGTGCTGGCTGGCTGAATTTGAACAGACAACCTAGAGGTGAGAATCTCTGTGTCCATCCCCCAGTCATGTAGTCCCGTCTGTCATGTCCGCATCTCAGTGGGACACACTGGCCATCGTGCACGTGGCTTTTCTTATGTAGCGATCGAGGCACCTCCAGGCGTGTTCCTTGTGACGCGCTGCTTACGTGTTTCTTCGGTTTCACTTTCAGGTGCTAGTTCACCTCAGAAAGTTTTAGGAACAGCTGAAGAAATAAGTGGTAAAAAACATTCTGAAGACACTGTGTCCATGACGTCATCCTTACATTCGAGTCCCCCTGGGTCCCCGCACGGCTCCCCACGCAAAGGTAAGACGGCAGTGCACGCTGCCACACAGCACTTTGAAACACGTGTTTTGTTTTTCAACCTGTGGTGATAATGCGGCGCGAGGAGGAACACGACCTCGCGCTTTCTGAACTCCGGGTGTCAGTACTGTGCGGTCCCCGCCTGACGGGCTTAGACGCCAACGCAGGCGGAAGTCGCAGTCCTTCCGTTCTCTGCAGATTCCTGTTGTTGCTGTTCAGGCTTCACATTATGTAAAACTTTAGTGGAGAATTTGAAAATAACAATTTCTACAAGAAATTGTTTTTAACCAACAGCAAGATTTTAGAGAAAGAAACATTTAGATTCATGCATTCCTTTCTTTAGTAATGGCGTATCACCTTTTTATTAATCAGGGTTTAAAATAACCTATACCCTTAAGGATTTTTACATTTATATTTATATGGAACCTCTCAAGGTAAAAAAATCTGAAATCACTCTTATTCACTGCCATGTTTCCGTAGTTCAGACTGAGCTTCTCTGGACCGCCCCGCCAGTGCGCACGGCGGTGCTGTTTTACGTGAACTGCCCACGTAGCCACCTCGCTGGTGTCCCCATGGCCATCCGTGCACCCTGTGGCAGAAGGGTCCTTGGTCCTGGCGTTGTCCTCACAGATGTTAGAGAATCACATCTTTAATCACAGCATGGGATAGTGCCTGCTCAGGGGAAGAAGCTTATGAACTCCAGCAGAAAGGAAAAGCTTCCAGAGCTTTCCTCTGCTCCCGTGTCCTGAGTTCATTTCAGTTTGGAGGGCTTTTTCCTGTTTTTGCCCCTTGTGTGACAGCAGTGTGGTGCAGTGATGTCAGATCTGGTTTGGATCCTGACTTGTCCCTTCCTACTGCTGTGTCACTACAAGCACCGGCTCCACAAGGTCGGCTGTCCTGTCTGAAGTGGGGGAAACTCCCTATTTTAGGGGACTTGTGTAAGGACTGAATGAAACACTGTGTTTAAAAGCTGTGATGTGGTAAGTGTTTGGTGAACTGGAGTGTCTCTGTCCCTGTGTCAGCCGGGCAGCAGCGCTCCCTGCCTGCCCTGCCCACCTCCCCTCACCTGGCTGAGCCTGGCTGGACTTCTCACTCAGAAGCTACTAAGAAAAGCTTTGTGAAAATCAAACAGGACATTAATTTTTGTGAGGCACCCAGGTCTGCTGCGTCCCCTCCCCGTCGCGGTGGTCCTTTCAGATTGGAGCAGCGGCTGGGAACCGCGCCGGGCACACAGTGGTCCGGAGGGGCGTGCCCCGTGCTCCCTCTGCGCTGGCTGTCAGGGCGCCTTTGCCCGCTGTGGACACGCCTCTAACCGGAGACGCTCCGTCTCTGACCAGTGCGGCTGGTGGGCAGAGGCGTTGGGATCAGGAGTGTCCAGCAGAGCGTCGCTCTCGCTGCCGGAAGAGGGTCTTTCCTCCGCTGTGTGTGTCCGCGGGAGCCTGGCAGTCCTGCTGAGAATTCTTAGGATCCTGGAGAAGTGCTTTTCTCCAAAACTGTTTCCAGTTGTTTTTACATATGTTTTTTTCCGAACCCCAACCAAATATTTATATATATTTCCACAGACCGTTGTTTTGCCTGTAGTCTGTGATTGGAAAAAAAGCCATTAATCTACACATATATTATTAGGATCAGTTCCTAGTTCTTGCTAACCTTTGGAATTAGTTCTCTGTTTTCTAACAATTAAGAAGATAAGCCTTTGTATTTTTCACATAGAGAATTCAAACAAGAACGTTTTTCTTTTCCTATATTTTATTTAAGTATAGTTGGTGCACAAAATTCTGTGAGTTCCAGGTGTATACAGTACAGTGATTCAGCATTTACACACCTTTCCGTGTGTTCAGCCCTCTGACTTCAGTCATCACCTGGTGCCGTGCACGCGCCACATCGTGGCCTGTGTCCCCTTCACCTTTTCACCCCTGCCCCCCAAACAAGAACTTTTAAAAAGTGAGAAGTCAAGAGACCTTAACCTCTCTCCTCCCCAGTGCTTGAAGGAGGCAACCTTTCCACCTTGGAGAGACGACAGAGTCAGAAATTGTGCTTTAGAAATACATTTATCGTACACGCTATTTGCATGTCCTATCTGATTTTTGCTAAGCTTCTTTTTTAGTAGAATCTGCGTGAAGATTCTAGAGGTGTAGTTACTTTGGAGAAATACTTTTGTCATATTTTTGCTTATGATTTTACCAGCTTGGCGTACAGCTTACTGTGCTCCAGGGAATCTTTATCCTGTGGTCTGTCTCGCAATGACTGCTGTGTAAGCTGTATCCTAGGCTCTCTGGGCATTAAAATATATGTTGCCAGGTTTCAATTTCTCAGAAATTATCAAGACGTTAGAATTTTTAACAGTGAAATCTTATGTAAACCAGCTTGACTGTGATTAACTGGAAAGAGTTAATTGACCATGACAGGGTTTTTGCGTTTCTCCCTCCAGTTGGCAGCGTCCTAGCTGACCCCAGCACCCTGCTGCGGCTCTCAGGGTCTGCCTCAGCCCCTCCCAGTGAGACCAGCACCAAGATCAGTGGCCGCAGCTACCCCGGCATAGGTGGGCTTTACTTGCAAAAGAAAATCCTTCAAATTACCAGAAGCACAGCCAAAAGAACAGACAGGACCAAGAAGGCCACTGAGGAGAATAGAGACAGGACAAGTTGTGAGAACACAGCCAGAAAAAGAATCACCTCCCCGTTTAGAAGATTTAGGGAAAGAGCCCTTTCAAGGGAGAGACTAGCCAAGAGCACAAAAGAGGACGCAGACCACCATCACGCTGCAGAGAGCTCTGAGAAAGTGGAGGGTGTTGGAAGCAACATCAGAGATGAGAAGGGGGGTGACATCTCCAGTTCCAGTGGCCGAGGCCACAGCAACGCTTTAAACTGCTTCCGCACGCGCTGCCAGTCTAAAAGGAGGAAGACACTCTGAAGTCCTCATTTCATTTTAGTGTTAAATTTGTTTCATTTATTACTGTAAATGTAGCTTAAATTTAGTCATTTGTTAAATAAAGCTTAGGCAAACAATTCAGTGAAATACTATTATAAGTATTTTATGATTAGTGTTATAGGGTCGTCTAGCAACAAAGTCCTGTTGAATTAAAGTGCTTTATTTTTATTTATGTTTTTTAATTAATGTCAGTAAACTTGATGCTTTCGTGTTCTGTACTTGGCTTTATTTCCTACCAGTGGCGGCTGGGTCTGTGAGGGAGACAAGTGGAGGCCTTTTCAGAACCACTGTTCACGTTCGCATTAAACCCCCAGTAAGAGCTACTTAGACGAACTTTTGCCTCAGAGATTTTGTCGTTGTCTTCATACTACAGCTGCTTTAAAACGAGCTCAAGGAAAAGAAGTGTTTGGGAGGCAACAAACCACGTCTTGTCCACATATACCTTGTCATCCACTCTTCATGTGTCTCTGATCGGAGGAGACGGGCTAACTCAGCAGGCTGAAAATTATCACGGAAACTTGTTAAAAACACAGTTACTCTTTCCCAACGCAGACCTCAGAAATTGGAATTGTCCAAAATGGGCCCAAGGGTGTGTCTTCGTAAGCTTTCTAGGTGGTGGTTAAAGTTGATTTATATTTCCGAAATATTGATCTAACACACACAGAGGTGAAATTTTTAAACAATAAAGCAGGCCTGTCCCCTAGAAGAGCAGTGATTTTTTTTTCTTTTGAGAACTGGTGAATATTTTATTTTTCATTACAGTTTACATTCAGTGAGTGTTACTTTGCGTTAATGTCCTGTGTGTAGCACAGCAGTCGGCGTCACACTCACGGAGCTACTGCAGTGCTGGTGACTGTCCCCGCACTGTCCTGTGCACCTGTGGCTGCCAGTGTGCGGTTTTTCATTTCCTCACTTTCCGCCCAGCCCCTCAAACCCCCTGCCATTTGGCTGCCGTCAGTCTCTTCTCTGTATCTGTGAGTCTCGTTCACTGTTTAAATTGACTTTATTTTTAATTTTTACCACACCCATTTTCTTGGTCCTCTTGAAAAGTGACCGACTGATTCCCGGAGGGCACTGAGAAACGGCAGTGGCCGATCCCACGGTCAGAGAACTGGGCAGAAGTCGAGGCAGGCTTGGCTTGTGTCTGGCCCCACAAGCCAAATGTAAATCACACGTTTTCTGGGTCTTAATTTTTCCTCTCTGAAAGAGTTAATAAAACTGCTTAGTAAGGTTATTGTTCAACACATTTTTTTTCTTTAATGACTTGAGTTATATGTGAGTATAAAGCCTATAGTTCCCAAGATTCTTAGGGATTAAACCAAAGGTTACATACATGTTGAGCACATTGTCTCAGTGAACAGGAAAACAATCGCTCGCTTCCTCGAGCCGCCTCCTTGCTGGGATGACTACATTATTTTATTTTATTGCTGGGCAGAAGTTGTTCGGTTACTTTTCTGACACTTACCAAAACCACCTCCTCTGTATGTTTAACTGTCAGGCTACAGATCTGTTCCGGGGGCCTTCTGCCTCACTCCATCTCCAGCCCTTTATTCCAGGGAATGCAAAAGAAAACCTCCCTAGCTGTGTCTGTTGTGCCGTGAGTCATAAAACAGTTTAAAGTAGGCAGATGCCATTTTTTTCATAGCACATTCTTAAGTTAGTTCAGCTGTTCCATGTAATATTCTCCAAAGTTGCTGAAGAGAAAGAAAACGAAGTGTAAGATCAAACCCAAATCTAAAGCCATTGATTTAAAAATACTAAATATCTTTCAACTTGGGGCAAGACTTCTTAATGGCATAAGCAGAATATCTGGGGTAAGTATATGTAGTTTGAAAAAAATATACAATTTTTTCCCTCGAGTCCTGATTCCCCCCCATCCCCACCCCCACCCCATGTCAAGGTGGTATTTTGGGTGCTCAGGTCAGGCCATGAAGTTTTTTGCTAATCAAAGGTGGGGGTATAAGGTTAAAAGGAAACTCCAGATGTCTACTTTTTCATGTGTTTAGTCTCTTAATGCCGTCTTGTTTCACGAAATGCTTGTAAATGTTTGAGAACGTGGGGCAGAGAGACCTCTGGACTAGTTTTCTCAGTAACGCTGGACTTGGACTTCTCTGTTTGCTGAGCGTGCCGTTGCATTGGGCTGGTGTGTAGATGAGGGCAGGCCCTCCTTCCCAACCACACCGCCGCCCGGGTTCTTGTTTCAGGGTCTGATCACTTGTCTTCTCTCGTTCAGGTCATGCACTTGCACCATCAGCTAAATCTGACAACCTGTCCGACTCCAGCCACAGCGAGATTTCTTCACGGTCCAGCATTGTGAGCAACTGCTCTGCTGACTCCATGTCTGCAGCTCTGCAGGATGAACGGTGTCCCTCCCAGGCGCTCATGGTCCCCGAGTCCACGGGGGCGTTGGGAAAGACAGAGCACTCCTCAGGGACAGGAGACCGCAGTCAGCTTGGCCCTGGGTAAACACCACACCTGTGTCCACGGAACCTGAGCCAAGTGGGCACCCACTGACCCGTGGGGTGCTGGCTGGGGGTCCTCTGAACACAAAGGCCGCGCGTGCCTTCGCTCTCCCGAATGTGCGGATAAGTGCCGTTTTGAGAGATGCGTGGGTTCTCATTGTCTAAGTGTTACTGAATTCGAGTAACTTCCTGTCACAGGTACCTTTTCCGTCAGGAAGAAGTCAGAGCGAAGTTGTTACTGCTCTGGGGGTGGGGGGGTTGCCGTCTGGCTCTCAGGTTAGAAGTTGTGTGGTTGGAAGTACCTCCGGGCTGTGCGCCCTGCGGACAGGGCTGGGGAGTGGGGCGTCCTTGATCCTGATTCTCTGAAAGAATGATTTTAGGGAGTTACCAGCTAGTGAAAAAGTTCAACTCTAAATTTCTATTTAGAGCCAGGCAAAATGGAAATTGTTAAGCATTGAGACAATAGATTTCTGAACTGGTAGATACTGTTCACTCTGGTATACTTCAATATGAAAAATGTAAATATACTCAAGTGTTATCATGTTTGTAAAGGCAGTTCTAAACTGCGATTTTCTGGAGCAGGGGTCAAACTTCCTGTGAAACTTGGTAAATGTTTTAGGCTCACTGGCCGTAAGGTCTGTTACAACTGCTCAGCCTTGTTTCGCCAAAACAGTCTGAGAAGATACGGAAACAAATGAGCATGTAATGTCCCAATAAAACTTTATTTACAAAAACTGGGAGAGGATTGGACTTGGCCATGGACCCAAGTTTGCTGGCTCCTGCTTCGTACTATGAAGCGAGGATTCAGAAACTTGGGGGGTGAAGGGCTAGATGTTAGATATTTTAGGCTTTGCAGGTCACATATATGGTCTCCGTCTCTAATTCTATGAAGAGTTTTATTTTCTTTTAAAACGTAAAAGCCATGCTTTGCTCCAGACCGTACAAAATGAGGCTGTGGGCTGGCAGTGGCCCGTGAGTCTAAGTGCGGGGACCCCTGCTGTCAAGGACAGAGGGCAGGAAGTGGTAGGTGGTTGGGGAAGTTGGTGCTAGGAGAACCTCAGGGGTGCATCCCAGTGGTTGGAAATTCTTAACTCTGCCTGCATCGAGGGAATCTAGCATTATGTTGACCCAGTGTAAAAATGTGTACTTAATTTTATTCATTCCAAACATCGTTTTTCATTCTCATTTGCAATCCGTTTAAGACAAATTCTGGAGGAAACCTCGCTAAGTATTTCCATTTCTTCAGTGTATGTCTCTAGCCAAGTACTAACACTGATGCCAGCGGAAGCTTACTGAGGACTGATGGGTGGTGGGGCCGGTGTTCTCCACAGGGTTACTTTGGCGTGGACACGTGCTGTGGTCCGAGGCCTGTAGTCGCTTGTACCCCTTAGTACCTGCTATGGACAGAAGAGCGTTTTCCGGTGAGCCGGTAAATTACTTTTACTCGTGTGTCTCCAATTCAGGTGGACAGTGTCAAAGCCTTCTCTAATCAAGAGCTTGGCCGTCTCGTCCTCCATGAGCAGCGACGAGATCTCCCATGAGCACATCGTCCTTGATGCAGCCGACAGTGGTCGTGGAAGCTGGACGTCCTGTTCCAGCAGTTCCCATGACAACTTCCAAAGCCTTCCCAACCCAAAAGGCTGGGATTTTTTGAACTCTTACCGACATACCCATTTGGATGGCCCCATTGCCGAAGTTGAACCCACTGACTGTGAGCCCTATTCCTGCCCTAAAGGCTGCCCTAGAACTTGTGGCCAGTGTAGAGGTGGCCTGGAGCCCAGTCAGGTGAGACCGAGTTGGGCCCCCTCCAGTTCTCTGCCGGACGCGCTGGAGCCGAACTACGGGATGGTGAGGCGGAGGGCGTTGGAGAGCGCCCCCGCCCCCGCCGACTCCCCCGAAGGCTTCGACCTGAAGGACGGCACCGACCCGGTTTATAAAACTGTCACTTCAAGCACAGAAAAGGGCCTGATTGGTGAGTTCTGTGGTCTGTGTTGTGTCGTTGGCATTTACAGATCAAAGGGTAAAAATGGCCCTGGAACATCCTGGTCTAGAGTTTTCTTCTTGGAAATGATCCCTTCTCTCACGTCAGTCCCTCTTTCTTCCCTCTTCAAATTATTTGTTTAAATGTTCATGATTCCTCAAGGGCTTGGGACAGGTATCTGCCTGTTGAAATGAGAAGGCTGGTTTGAAAGTATTTAATAAGGGGACAGGTTTATTTGTCTTTGTTTGAGAGATCTTTTTGTTCATTGAGGAAATACTGCATTACCATGCAAAGCAATAAAGGGATGATTCTCTCAGGCACATCGCACACGTTCGGGCCTCCATCGCCCTGCGTGGGTAGGACATGTGAGGAGACAGGTGAGGAGGTGCAGCGCGTTTCTCAGAGCGCCCTCCTGGGGCACAGCTCCTGCTTGCGGGTGCCACCCCAGCCACCCAGCTCCAGGGTGTGTCCTTTAGGTGTGTAGGCCGTCAAATACATTTTCCCATTTCCTCCTCGAATTATGGAAAGGCTTGGATAGAGCAGCCCCTGCTTTTCTGTTTCTGTGGAGTGACTGCTTCGAATCAATAGTGTCATAATCCACTCTCAATTCTATATTATTTTCTTGATGTCAATCGAAATTACCAAAAATTTGAAAGGCAGAGATGCTAATTTTTATAGCTCATCTATAGCACATTTGTAAATTGCATTTTAGAATGGGTTTTTAGCTCATTTGTTTTTTTCCCAAGTATTTTTTTTTTTAATTAAAGCCTTGTAGATAACCACAATGTGGGTAGATAAGCAGGGGTGTTCAAGGATGTAAAATCCTTTACTTGTCCATTTGGGATGACAGGTTTCAAAGATCTTTTGTTTCTTTCATTTCTGGATGACTGGGCAAATACTTAACGTTCTTCATTCTCGTCTTCCTCCTTCTGACATCCTCCCCACCCCCTCCTTGTTCAGTCCTCCACAGATGGGAACTGAAATTCCTTCTGACCTTGATATCCATGCAAATTTTACTGATAAGAGTTCTAGAAATTTCATTGTGGACAACCTTGATCCTTTAAAGGGAGAATTAATATTAGAATTTTTAATGGCCTTTTTTAATGTATTCTGCCCATATATAGGTATAGGTGTTTGTGTTCTGAAAGTCACTTTTGTGATTAAGAAATTCAGAGCCATTTGTTCTGTGGGTTTTGTAAACTGGTCTTAATTTCATGGAACTTCTACTTCGATCTCTTTTTGGTGCTTTGAAGTTTTGCCTTTGTTCCAGGGTTTATAAATTTAGAGAAAAGAATTTTACATCACCATTATTTTTAACGTCCACAGAAAATCAGAGAAACTTAATTTAAGGTGGATTTACTAAAATTAGGGTTTTTTTCTTCTTCACTTAATCACAGAGCAAAAGTTAGAAGACTTTTAAAGGAATTAGCTCGAATTAGCTCCTCTATACCAGGAAAGGTAAAGTTGTTTGTACCCAGAACAGACAACTTAGTCTGTCTACCCAGGAGAGACATCAGAAACAGCTCTTCCTGTGTCAGGGCCCAGATGTTGCTTCTATGAAAATTTAATCAACAGCCTTGGCTGATGTGGCTCAGTGGATTGAGCGCGGACTGCAAACCAAAGGGTCACCAGTTCGATTCCCAGTCAGGGCACATGCCTGGGTTGCAGGCCAGGTCCCCAGTGAGGGCCACGTGAGAGGCAACCACACACTGATGTTTCTCTCCCTCTCTTTCTCCCTCCATTCCCTTCTGTCTAAAAATAAAATAAATAAAATCTTAAAAAAAAAAAATTTAATCAACAGGTCTGGCTGGGTGGCTCAGTTGATTGGAGTGTTGTCCACTGCTCCAGAAGTTTCGGGTTTGATTCCCGGTCAGGGCACATACCTAGGTTGCAGGTTCAATCCCCGGTCAGGGTACATAAGGGAGGCAAGTGATAGATGTTTCTCTCATGGATGTTTCTTTTTTGTGTCTCTCTCTAAAATCAATAAAAACATGTTCTCAGGTGAGGATTTAAAAATAGCTTTTAAAAAGAAAAAATCCAATCAACAAATGATAGATATTTGGGGTGGACTCTTTTATTTATTTTTTTAAGATTTTATTTGTTTATTTTTAGACAGAAGGGAATGGAGGGAGAAACATCAGTGTGTGGTTGCATCTCACATGGCCCTCCTGGGGACCTGGCCTGCAACCCAGGCATGTGCCCTGACTGGGTATCGAACTGGCGACCCTTTGGTTTGCAGCCTACACTCAATCCACTGAGCTACACCAGCCAGGGCATCTTTTTTTTTTTTTTTTAAAGATTTATTGTTAGAGAAAGAGGAAGGGAGGAAGAAAGGGAGGGAGACACATCAATGTACAATTGCCTTTTGTGTGGCCCCCACTGGGGACCTACTGGGGTCCGCAGCCCAGGCATGTGCCCTGACTGGGAATCAAACTGGGGACCCTTTGGTTCGCAGGCCGCCATTCAGTCCACTGAGCCCCACCAGCCAGGGCGGGGTGGACACTTACAGCGTTTCTGACTCAGTATCTTTGGGGCTGGTCGTCCTTGTGGAGTTCGTCACAGTCTGTGATGTGAGGGCTGACCTGCAGAAGGAGTCTTGTCATCTGTCATCTCCTTCAGCTCAGTCTCACTCTATTTAATGTTTATAAAACATAATGTAATTTAAATATTTTTAAAACATGTTTAAATATTAATTTTTAAACAATATTTTTAATCCATCATTGTATTGAAATAATGCGTATTCATTTGTCTGTGTTTAGGTTTTATCTTGTCGTTGTGGCAGGTTTCAATATGTTTTTATTTCTTCTACTTCTCGTTAACATGTCCATTGCTTATTTTTTATGCCAGTGTACTGTGTCACCTCCCCCAAGAAGGAGGATAGGTATAGGGAGCCACCTCCCACTCCTCCAGGATACATGGGGATTTCTTTAGCGGACCTAAAGGAAGGACCTCACCTACACCTAAAACCTCCGGATTACAGTGTGGCAGTGCAGAGGTCAAAGATGGTGCAGAACAGCCTGTCCAGACTGCCACCAGCTTCTCTCAGCAGCAAGCCCGTGGCCTGTGTTCCGTCAAGGATTGTCACACAGCCTCAGAGGCATGGTCTGCAGCCGTCCCATCCCAAACTAGCAGACGTGGCTGACGCAGATAGCGAAGCAGATGGTATGTTGACAGACTACCTTAATGGCTCTTAAATGAATTGCTGAACACATTTAATGGTCTTTACTCTGCTATTTTAGATAATCAGTAATGTTTTCTCAAATGCCTCAGAAAGCTCTGTTAAAAGAAAAGCCCCTAAATATGATGGTGTTTTGTTTAAGTGGAAGAGGGTAGCCTGCTCGTTCGGGTGCCCGGTCCCCTTCTTCCAGCTCGCATGGAGTGCTCTTGTCTGCGGTGCGTAGCGGCTCAGTGTGACGGATGATTTGGGAAGGAGCCACTCGGCAGTAGTGGAGTCCGGTTTTACACTAATGCACGGAGACTTGAAACTGGGAGTATCAAAACGCAAAATCATCTGTAATCATGCTGTGTTATTAGCAAAACCCTCCACTAACTTTGCAGCTGTGGTTTGCTTGTTAAAAATAAATGAAACTTGTATCCTTTTAAACAATAGAGAAATAAAGTAAAAAGATGTTACGAAATTCCAGTTTGTTGTCAGCTTTCAGTGGGATCAGAGTTCATAAATGTCACCACAAGAAAGCCTGGACCTTGTCCAGGTTGTCGAGAGGATTTCTTTGTGGAAACTGACTAATTTAGAACAGAGAGCTAGATTGTTGACCTTCACGAATATGCTGACCTGCTACTTAAGTGCATTTTTACTGTTTTCAGAAAATGAACAGGTTTCAGCGGTCTAGCTGGAAGTCATGGAGGAAGGAGCAGGCAGAACTGCCCGTGCATCCCAGGCCGCGCCAGCTGACAGCTAGCAGCTGCTGCTCCCCCGCAGGCGCCGAGCCCTGCACCCCGAGCGACGCTGAGCCCTGGATCACGCCTCCTCCCACTGATCCCTGCAAATGCCGTTTCCTCAGCTATGGATGTTGTGCCTGGATATGTCCTCACTTTGCACACCAAACCTGCCTTGGGACCGTAGTTACTAGAACAAATCCAAACTCAAGAGTCCTCCCCATGTATAATATGTCACTATAGGTTTTCCTTTAACAACTTATTTTTAAGATAGTAATAGCATTTCCAAGCCATAGCTTGAGCTAACGGACAAATTCAAAACGTCTGCCAATACCAGGGCTGTTCCTGTGTATTTGAAAAGTAACTTATTATTTGAAGTTTTGAGGTTTTGTTTATTTGGGAGCTCTCATTAGTTATGTTTGAGGCCATAGACTGTCTCTGGTTGACCAAGTGGAAGTCATCTTTACAGAATGACGTGCTTGACCTGCACGGAACTGGAATGACCTCTTACACGAGTGCGGTGTGGTGTCTCAGTGTGAGTGGCAGAGGAAGCCCTTTGAGGATGAGGTGTTAGGAAGGAAACAGTCCCACCTACTGACCCCTATTTGGAAGGCCAGATGAAGCTGCCACAGGGTTTCTTATCAGTCCTTAGGGAGAGGGAGGTGGCAATTATAATTTCAAAAAAATGAAATTTTTATGTTAAACAACATGTATCCCAGTTCTTTCTGAACAGAAAGGTATGCTGCATCTAACTAAAAGTAGAAACCCTGTAAATAGGATAGGTTCTAGAGCGTTCTACTCTGTAGAAACCCAGAACTAAAATTTTCTCAACTCAGATGTGGAGTTCTTTTTTTAAAGAAGCATGGTCATCTGCGGCGTGACCCTGGAGATAGATGACTGTAGCTTTGGGCGGCGCTCTGCCACACCCTCCCCACCTCACCACTGCGCAGCCGGGCTGCCTGCCGTGTAAAGCTCTTCACTCATCACGGTGAAGAATTGGTTCAGATTGGTGGGGGCAGAGGAGCTGGAGTCATGGAAATGATTGTCTCTTGGTTCCCAGTCTGGCCCCTGAGGGGAAGTGTATGTTTTAACAGCCTGTTGGGAGTGGCACTCCTACGTATTTATTTAAAATTTCATTGATTGTTTAGTGGACAAGCTAGACTTTCCACGTTTTTACAAATGAAATATATTCTGTATCTTAAGTTTAAATTTTTTAATTTGCTTTTTAGTGTAAAGGCAAGTGAGAGCCTAATGAACTTCTGTGACTACCAAAAAAAAAAAAAAAGCCAAAGCCATTAATGTGCACAGCCCAGATCATCCTGGGGCCCGAACAGGCTTCTGCGTGGCCATGCCGTGCGAGCGCGCGGGTTTAGTTGGCCACAACTTCCTTCCCAAGCTGTTGCATCCCTGCCTCTGTCCCTGTGTCCTGCCCTTCCCCTTCGTTTTAGAATCAGAAATCAGCTCCAGGTAGTACGTGGCAGTACCATCTTTTTCATCAAAGCGGTCATTTCTTCTCTGTTGGAAAAATAATGTGTCTGAAAAACTGCCCTGGGCAAAGGGACGTCAGCCTGCGACGTGAGCCTTGGAAACGGGCAGGGGAGTTAGAACGAGGCCTGGGCCCCAAACCCACTGGGTCTGCTGCAGCGGGGAGGGGCCCAGCCCGAAAGCCCTGGTTTGACAGCCACACTGGTGATTTGACCTGGAGACAGCCACCCTCTGGTCACAGATTTTTCCCTCCCACACTATTGTCCTCATGTCCAAAGCAAAAGATATCTTTGCTATGACCATATTTTCATCAGGTTTAGGCATTTAGTCTCACCACGAATACTTACCACTCCAGAATGATGCGCTGTCTGTGCAGCCAGCGTGTGTTGCAGGTCCTTCAAACCAGACGGGGCCTCACCCGGCTTGTCCTTAGTCGGGTCAGCGGCCTCTTGCACAGAGACGGGAGGCACAGAGGGGACATGCGCCTCTGTTTCACCTGGCTTGCACTGTGAGTACTTGCATCAGCCAATCACACTGATCAGGAACTAAAGCCAGACGCTAGTCGTGTGACAGTGTGGCAGTGTGCATCCCTACAAATCACGCAGCTCCGATCGTTACATGTGGTGGCGCATGCCTGCCTTCTCTGTCACATGACAAGAAAAAGAGAAGCCTTAATCTTTTTTTTTAAATCCAATTCTAAATCCTCATTTGGTTTTGTTTTTATTTTATAAATTTATAACTTCTTAATAAAGAGACGCGTGCCCTCACGCCCCCACAGCTCTGAACCTGCCAGGACTGTCGGAGCAGCATATCCTTGGTGCACAATTTTTTTGTGAAGAAAGGTTTGCAGAATCAGTAAATCCAGTACCTATTCCATAAAGTTTACTGTAAGGAAAAGATTCCTACTTCTCCAAATGATTGCTTTCAGTATGATCTTTGGGGAGAAAAGGCCTTAAATGGTTCTTCAGGAGGGTGACTGGTCACGGGGTCGCCACCTGCACAGCCCCCAGGATGGGGTGTGGCAGTGATCCCGGGGTTTCCAAAAGCAAGCCTGGTTTTTGTGAAGTGTTTTCTCCCCTCCAAAGAGAGAGGGGAAAGTTTCCTTGTGTATTTAAAACAATGAATGTTATTCTGATGTATTTTAAATTTCTAAAACATGTGATACTAAAGTAGATGTACATCCCTTTAGAATTAACTTACAGGCTGGAGCAAAGGGAGAAACAAATCTCACAAGAGTGTCACAGGACGTTGTCGGCTGTGGGCTTGCCCCAGTTCATCGGCAGCTTCCGTCGTTCTTTGTGGGGCTTTTTCAGTTTCGATGTGCACAGCGTAGTGTCTGATCTTTTAAAATGAAACGTGGATTTCAGCAGGAGAGAAACAGCACTGCGCAGTCCTAGTGATCTAACCGCAGTTGTCCCGCACAGCTCGGCGGCTGTAAGTCATCCGGTAACAAGCAGCGTTGCGTCCTATTTTTTGATACCTCTAAAACTTATGTCTTTTAGAAAGACGGTGCCTCTGTATGCTTTTTGTATTTTTACTGAGTGTAAATATTTGTTATATTTTTGGTTAACAGAATGTAAAAATACCATTTATTATTCCCCTGTCTACTAATACTTGATGAAATCAATAAACAGTCTATGTTAACCTTCTCTGCACTTTATTGCAAATGTTATGGCAGCAGATGAAATAATTATACCCAGTCACTCAAGAAGGAGGCCCTATTTTTAAGTCTTCCGAGACATTTGAATGGTCCAATTACAGTTGACTTTATTGTATCTGTAAAATACCAAGACAGTTTTTTACAAGTGTGTTTGATTACAAACCCAGTAACACTGGCTTTTAAACCCTGTTGGGCTTGTTCTTTTCTTAGAACCATCTCAGCAGACTGACACTGAGGCCACATGCTGTCAGAGTCCCTCTTGGGCATCTGGCATTTCCACCCGGGGCATCCCCAGTTCCAGGAAGGAAGGGCTAAGGGGAAGAGGCGAAAATGTGTCTCTATTAGCAAAACAGGTTTTTCCAGAACCTTGCACTTGCATATTCCTTCATACATCTCACTATAAAGCCCTACTGCCTGGAACTTGGAAATGTCACTCTATTTGAAAAAAAAGGGTCTTTCAGATGTAATTAAGCATTCTGAGATGAGATTCCTTTGGGCCATGTGGGTGGGCCCCAAGCCCATCACCAGTGTTCTCACCAGAGACTGACGCAGAGCAGGAGGGGAAGAGGAGACCCTCAGCCACAGGTGAGCAAGTGCAGCAGCCGCCGGAACTGGGAGGAGAGTCTTCCTTGGAGCCGCCAGGGAGGCGCCACCTGCTGACAGCGGGACTTTGGACATCAGGCCTGTTTGGTTAAGCCACTAAGTTTTGAGTAATTTTTGTTATAGCACGCCTAGGAGACTAATACACGTTACTATATTTAATGTTTGAGGACCCAGAACCTCCGATTAAAGGAGGTGGCAGTCCACTCGTCTACTTGGGGAAGCCCCACCAACCGCCCAGAGGAAGCATCTGCATAAACAGGTGGGAGACAGACTGGTCGTCCCCAAGGCCACAGAAGGGACACCCCTGTTGGCCAAACTGGCTTTTCATTTTTCTGATTTCAGACTTCTGGTGAGTATACACTGATGTCTTATGGTGACTATAATTTTACTTTCCATGATGACTAAGGGTGCTAAGCATCTTTTCAAATACCAGCCATTTGGATACGCTTCAGTGAAGTGGCTTTTATAGGTCTTCTTTATCTGTCGCTAGAATACCGAAATACGATTGTTTTATAATGGCCCTGCATTTAGCAGCCTTGCTCGATTCATTTACTCTAGCAGTTTGTAGACACTGGTTGGATTTTTCTGTGTATTTATATTATCTGCTCATAGTGACTTTCATTTATTTCTAGTCATTTTGCACTTCGTTTCCTGTGTTACTGCCCAGATCGGAATGCCAGCCCAG
Organism: Micronycteris hirsuta; assembly: GCA_004026765.1. Taxonomy (NCBI): domain Eukaryota; kingdom Metazoa; phylum Chordata; class Mammalia; order Chiroptera; family Phyllostomidae; genus Micronycteris; species Micronycteris hirsuta. The sequence goes on from PVJI01001011.1 coordinate 200,421, forward strand.
TGCTGACTTGGTGGCCAGGGTGGAATGCCTGTCCTGTCCCCAGTCTCGGGGGGACCCTCTCAGATTTCTCTGTGGAGCTCGATGAGTGTTACAGGATTTTTGCAGGTGGTCTTCTTACTAGTGTTTGCTAAGTGGGTTTATGGTGTTCGGTTTTGTCAAATGCCTTTCTTGACTCTACTGAGATGATAGAATTGTTTTTCTTTTATCTGTTAGTGTGGTGAATTAATTGCTGCCTTTGCTCATGTTACCCCTCCCAACCCACTGCTGTCCCCCACTGCACCTCCCAGTCTGCAAGAACAAACCCTGCTTGGTCACGACCTGCTATTTTTATATATCTCTAGATACATTTTGTAATGTTTTGTTTAGGATTTTTACATCATATTTGAGAGAGATGGTCTATAGATCCCGTTTTTGTATTGCCCTTGTTAGGCTTGGTGTTAATGTAAAACTGGACTCTTGGAAAGAGCTGGCAATTGTTCCCTCTTTGTCTGTTCTAAGTCTGGGGAAGATTGCACTCTGGCCATTTTTGCCGCTCCGGAGTCCCGCCCCGGAGTCCCACCTCGGCCTCCTCAGCTCCTCGCCAGCTCCCTGGCACCCCGGAGCAGCGGAAGGTCTCACCTCTCCGTTTCTTGTGTTCTCAAGGGTTACTGTCCTTCAGCGCCTGACATTCAGTGTCTTCAGTGGCTGGTTTTGTACATTTTGTCTGGTGCTTTAGTTACTTCAAGCAGAACGGTGAAGTGCCAGTGTCTCCATCATGACCAGATGTGGAAGTCCGTACATGAAATTTGTATTCCCTTTGATTCAGCCAGAAAATATGAAATACTTGTATATGCCAAAAGAAAAAGCACCTGTTAGAAAAAGTGTGCAAAAGACCTAAAGAATCGTGGAAGGAGGGACACTGCATGGTGAACATGAAAAGGTGCTTCGTCTCGCTGTGAAGGGCCACGTGGGTTTGCACCAGTGGCTGGGAGACAAGGGTTTGCCTGCTGCCCGCTGTTCCGGGTGGTGGCAGATGCTCAGAGCAGAAACACTGTTTCCTCTGAAGAAACCACCAGGGCTAAAAACGGTGGTAGGGTTACACTGGAGCCACCAGGTGGCGCCATGCTACAATGGAACTGTCCTTAAAAAGGTGAGAAGCAAGGTCATTTCTCAGCCATCTTTCCAGACAGTCTGCAACCCGTAGTGAAATATTCCAGGAGACTCCGTCACAGAGGTAACAAAACCAAAGCATTTCCAACCAGAAAATACAAAATTTTAGACAGGTTCTATTTGGATAATCTTTGGGCATTAATGAATGGTCAGTATGAATGAAGCTATTTCCTAACACAGTGTTTGTACATTTGGACATAGGATTTGGGATACTTAACACATTAAGCGCGGCATCAGTCCCCAGGGACTGAGAGTGGACTTTTCACTTGGGCGACATCAGTGCATGGGACCAGCAGTATCAAGGTTAAAAAAATAAACATTGTAATTTCGATGAAGTTTTGCACTGGCTGCACCATTGTGCGCCTGTTTATACTCTAACTCAACACCCGTCGAGTGGTCACTGGCCCGCCACCTGAATGGAAAGCCCAGCAAAATCGCCTCTGCGCTTAACGTGTTAAATGAGTGTTGGCTTTCTCCAGGGCTGCTAAGGGCCGTGCTCCGGAAAATGCAAACAGCTGCCTCTGAGTAGCAGTGAAAAGCAGGAAACGTGTGCGAGGCCAGTCAGAGGCTCCTGGCAGGTGCTTGTCTGGTCTGACTGCTGGTATTTTTTGGTCTTTTTAACTTTGGCCATTCTCGTGGGTCTGTTGTGGGTTTTTATTGTGTGTTTTATTTCATTCTCTGGTTATTAGTGGAATTGAGCTTTTCATATTCATATGGTCCATTTGATTTCTACTTTTACAAAATGCCCTTGTGAATCTACTTTTTTCTTATCGATTTGTAGATATTCTTTTTATATTCTGGATGTGACTCTTTAGTCTGTGATATTATGGCAAACACTCTGCCGTACCCCTAACAGCGTCTCTTACTGAAGAGAAGTTCTTAATTGTTACTTACGCAAATGCGTCATTCTTTGCCTCTGTGGTTGGTGCTTTTATGTGATCTCTAGAAGAACTCTTTTATTATTCCAAGTTCATTAATATATTTGTATTATCTTTGAAATACTTCACTATCTTGCCTTTTAAATTTAGCTCTAAAATATCTCTGGAATAGATTTTTGTGTGCAGTGTGAGGCAGAGGTCAAGTTTCCTTCTGCTACCTGCCGAGTGTCCCTGAAACATTTACTGAAAAGCTAAGTCCTTTGTCTTTCTGCCCTCGGTGGGCATCTCTCGGGGAATCAGCTGTCCTGTTCCGGGGTCTGCGTGGTTTCAGCAGCCTGTCTGTTCTCCATTCCCCAGCGCCACATCGTTGCAGTTAACTTCAGTATTTTAACGGATACTGATATGTGGTAGAGGAGGTTCTTACCTTGTTCTTTTTCAAGAATATGTTAACTATTCTTGTATCACTGCATTTCCAAATGCATTTCACAACCAGCTTATCAACTCACACACACTTACGGTTTTGAGTGGGATTTTCTTGAAGTTATATAACTATTTGAAGGAAATTAACAGCTTCATAAAATGTGGTCTTCTGATCTGTGAACCCAATATGTTTTTCAGTTTACTTAGATTTTCTATTGCCCTCTCTGTTTTATTGTTTTGGTTGAAGGGCTTTTATATTTTTCAGATAAGATTTATTTTTTAGTATTTGGTGTATTTTTTGTCTTTTTCTACTTTATTGAGGTAGAGTAGACAAATAAAATTGTATATTTTTAAGGCATATCTCTTTGTCCATTTGGGCACTTTAACAAACAGCATAGACTGTTTTCTGAACAACAGAAATGTATCTGTCCCAGCGCCGAAGGCTGGGAAGTCTAGGATCATGATGCCGGCGGATGCAGCCGTGTCTGGTGAGGGCCTGTCTCCTGGTTCACAGTGGTGCCCTCTCGCTCTGACCTCTTTCATTAGGGCACTAACGCTGTTCCCGGAGGTGCCACCTCCGTGACCTGTCACCTCCGGAGGCCCCGCCTCCTCATACAATCACCCTCGGGATTAGGATTTCAACCTAGGAAACTGGGGTGCAGGGAACAAAAACACTCGGTGTACAGCAGTGCGCAACTGTGAAACCATTACCACAGTTAAGCTAATTCACATCGTGCCTCACAGTTACAATTCGTGTGTGGTGAGAACACAGTATCAGCGCTCTTGGCAAGTTTAAAGTAAACAATGTGGTATTAACTAGAGTCACAGTGGCATACAGTCGCTCTAGAACTTACTCATCCCACACAACTGAATTGCAACCAACATGTCCCCATTTCACCCCCCTGCACCCCTGGCAGCCACCAGACCCCACCCATGGTGACATCATGCAGTGTGTGCTGTTGTGCCTGCCTTCCTTCGCTTAGCACGATGCCCTCCAGTTCCTCCATGCTGTTGCAAGTGACAGAATTTTTTTCTTTTTTAACGTGACTCATCTCCTCTGTGTGTGTGCCACATTTTCTTTATCCGCTCATCTGTTGACAGACTCTTAGGTTGTTGCCAAATCTTGGCGATTGTGAATAATGCTGAGGGAACGTGCAGATGCAGATATTTCTTCAGCCAACATTCAGCGAGAAGCTGGAGCCCTCAGTTCTACAACCTCCGCCGAGTCCTGCAGGAAGTGAATCCTGCCCGCAGCCTGAGTGAGCTGCTTCCGTAGTTAGGCCTCCAGAGAAGGCTGCAGCCCAGCCGACCCCTCCACTGCAGCCCTGTGAGACCAACTCCTGACCCCTGAGGGTGTGGTGCTGCTCTGCAGCAGTGGATAACTGAGTTTGATTATTCGCAGCGTGACCCGGGAGCAGCCTTTGTGTTCCCTGAGCCCTCGTCCCTGGCCCTCACAACAGGTGAGCGACAGTCACCTGTCCGACGGTTGCTGTCACTGCAAGAGCGTGGAGGGTCCACGCGGGTGTGGGCCGGGACAAGCGGCCAGCCGCCCAGGAAGTGCTCGGTCGCCATGGGCTCTGTGGTCACTGCCTTTGTGGTTATGTGCTTTTCCTTCTTCCCACGCTCCCTCTTCACCTCTGTAGTCGTCTTCCGGAGCTTCCACGTCCTCCCCCTTCCTAGGACTGCTGTGCCCTGTGTAGTCTCGGCTGGCCAAACCTCCTCTATCTAGTGGTCATGGATCTGACTGCCTCAGCTATTGGAAATACGGTCAAGGTGCTCCAGAATCTAAAGTCGGTTCCATAGAGAAAATGCACTAGTTACAGTCTGGGCTGCTGATGAGACTCGGAGCTTCCTTGTTGTCCGAGTTTACAGGACACCAGAGTCCAGACGTAGGATGTGAGTAGACGACCAGCAGGAGCATCTTCTCGGTGACACTGTGATGAAGACAACCTGAGCGGGAAGGAACATGGAGACCGAAAGGCAACAGCCGCTCAGCGTGGGGCAGCGCCAGGTGTCTGGGGTCTCGGGAGTGTCGCTGAGCAAGCGCCGCGTCCGTGGGACTGGACGCGTCCTGGGCAGTTTCGGTTTACGAACTTGCTTCTGAAGACAATGTTGTCATCGAGAGGGCCTCCGAAAAGTCCGTTCTCTCATTAGGAGAGCCGAGTGCAGATTTTATATTTCCATACTTGAAATATAGATGATAGAACATTAGAAATAGATTTCAAAAAGATTATTTTAAGTTACAAAATAACAACAAAAATCCCCAATTTAAAAAGTGGCCAAAGAACATGAATAGACAGACATTTCCTCAAGACATGGAGATGGCCAGTTAGCACATAAAAAATTGCTCCACATCACTAAGCGTGAGGGAAATGCAAATCAAAACCACAATGAGCCCTGGCTGGTGTAGCTCAGTGGATTGAGCGCAGGCTGGGAACCAGACGGTCCCGGTTCGATTCCCAGTCGGGGCACATGCCTGGGTTGCGGGTCAGGTCCCCAGTGGGGGCCACGTGAGAGGCAACATACATTGCTGTTTCTCCCTCTCTTTCTCCCTCCCTTCTCCTCTCTCTAAAAATAAATAAAATCTTAAAAAAAAAAAACAAAACACAATGAGATACTGCCTCTAAGATGCCTCCTATCAAGAGAAAAGGAAAAAACAGGTGTTGGCAAGGGTACAGAGCGACCAGAACCCTGCACACCGGTGCGGGTGCAGTGTGGTGCAGCTGCCGTGGAAAGCAGCGTGGAGGGTCCTCAGAACAGCAGCAGTGCCACCGTTGGCCCAGCAGTCCCCCGTCTGGGTGTGTCCCCACGAGAACGGAGAGCAGAGTCTCATGGAGAGCACGTGCGCCCATGTCCACGGCAGCGTTATTCACAGGAGTCCAGGGGTGGGAGTGGCGCAAGTGCCCATCCGCAGGTGCCCAGGCAGGTGAACTGGGGTATATACATAAATGGAAAACTGTTCACTCTAATGGGGAGAGAAATTCTGACATTGGCTACAATACGGTGAACCTCGGGAAGAGACGAGCTAAGTGAGACACGCCAGGAGCAGGACAGACACTGCATGACGCTGCTGATGGGAGGCGTCCTGGTCGCACTCCTACCCGGCAAGAATGGCGGGGGCGGGGCGGCGGGCTGAAGGGGACCTGGCGTTTCAGTGGTGCAAGAGGAAAAGGCTCTGCGGATTGGCTGCACAGCAGCATAAATGTATGCAATGATGTGCACTTGAAAATGGTTGAGTGGGTAAATTTTATGTTTGTGTATTTACCACAATTTTTGTAATGCTGAAAATCACTGCCAGAAAGATGAACAAACGAAATGTTTGTGGTGGGCTGCCGCCACAGGGGCAGACGGGAAACCAGCCGGCAGTAAGGGACGGTTCGGCTGGTGTGGCCAGACACGTGTTCAGGACCATTGCGCACACCCAGTAAAGAACCCGAACTCCAGATCTGTGCTGCGTCTCCTCCGTGACAGACACTGACCTGCTAGTCAGCACTGAGGCTGCCCCAGGGGCAAAGCTTCACGGGGGTAACCTGACCTCGGTGTTCACCCAGCTTGTCAAGCACTGCCTCGGGCTAAGGTGCTAACAAGCTTTGAAGAGTAGTTACTTTTCTCTCATCAAAGGCTAGACATTTAAATCCTATCTGAGCTTGTGGCTTCCTTTGAGAGGCAGAGTGAATAGAGCCACAGAGCGCTCTCTGTTGCAGGGACAGGCGTTGGGTCTCTGTCTAGAGGTCCCGGTCCCCGAGGTGGCAGCAGTTCGGGAACCGTGTGGGCGCACTGCTGGGAGCAGAACACTGACCTCCTGAGGCCCCCCCCACCCCAAGCCCCCACCGCCACCCACCCACCCACAGGAACTAGGCCTCGGTTC